>JABFFJ010000070.1:0-41696 GCA_013623715.1 Fusarium verrucosum
AAAAATAATAACTTAGTTAGCTTGAATGACTGCGCGAGATTAGTGCGCATGTCAAGGTCCTGGCTTTTGACGTTGAGCCACCAGTCAAGCATGCCAATGTGATTGATCGCATTAGCGCAAAGCAAGCTGCTATGAAGCAAAAGAGCAAAGAGAAGAAGAAGTGGAAGAAATAAGACAAGAGATTAGAGAAGCGCGAAAAGGCGGCTGAGAAGTATCATCGTCCGATTGAATCGATTGATGAGCATTACAACTCTGACACAGAAAGTCGGATCGAGATAGAGGCCAAGATCGCAAAGTTGGAGGATAGAATTGCAGGCATTCATGCCAAGGCCGATGCGAAGCTTGCTGAGTCGAAGGAGAAGAAAACAGATGAGATTGAGAAACGACGGATGAAGGATCTAGCCGAGGTTGAGAAAGATCGAGTGAGACTAACAGAGAAGCTGGATAAGGCTACAGCCAAGGTGCATAAGAAAGCAGGGAAGAAGGAGGAAGAGGATAAGAAGAAAGTGGCCAGACTGGAATGGATCATGATTCGAACCATCTAGAATTCATAGCAGCTATAGACGTATATTATCTGATGACAATCACGCTCGATGTCTTCCACTCTCGTCTCCTCCCAATCTCAAACCCATGAGTCCCAGCAATGACGCCGTTCATAATCTCCTCCACCCGCTTCTCCTCTACACTCCCCTTTTCAAAGTTCATACTTGCAATCTGCAGTGGAAAAATAAAAAGAAGAGGCTCAGTACTATGAGATTCATGTCCAACGCACGAAGCCAGTTCACATATCTCTTTCGCGATGGCTTTCTTGACGGCGTGTCGGTCCTCGAGAATAGCCGGTATCTTTGCAACTAGAGGGATCTTTAGAAGTGCGCAGAGAGATGACATGCAGAGTATTATGGCTCTTTGTAATGCGAGAAGGGTCATGTCTCTGACAGAGTGGATAGCACCGGGGGTTGAGGTTGTAGATGAGGGAAAGTTGGTGAGAGGTCGAGGGTGTTGGTAGAGCTGTTCCCAGCCTTCAAGATCTGCCAGTGTGTTCTCAACACGTTGACGTAAATTGTCAACAAATTTGCCGTCAACTTCATCTCTTTCAACGAGATCCATGTCATGCAAATGGCCAGGTACAGTTGCAAAGATGTCGTGTAAAACATCACTAGCAGTCTTGGGTATACTTGAGGGCCAGGGAATGGTCCGCCATTCTGGCAGTGTCAGAAAGCAGTGTTTGCGCTTGATTAGCGCACATAGTATCTGAGAAAGTCAGTGGTGCCTCTCTAAGAGATATGTTTGCTCATACTATCTCGAACCGACACTGGCGGAGGAGTTCTCTGTCCAGGGGCGTTTGGTGTCTCCACGGTCCTCGCAGCTTGACCTCCACGATAGATTTAGTAACGGCTTTAATGCTTAAAGGCCAAAGACCTACCAGTTCGGTGATTCCCTCATAGTGTCTCAGCCATCCCGTATTCTCAGTAAAGGCGATATTCTCAAACATGGATAGACAGATGACACTCGCGAGCGTATCCCACTCCAGCACAGTAGTTGAACTCTCCAGATCAAGCTGTACACGTTTCAGAGCCTTCACATATTCTCTACTTCCCAAGTCAAAGATGCGTTTATCACAATTCGTCTTGCCAAAGTAGACAGCCGCAAGTGCCCGTACTGCCAGAGCCCGCGTCGAGTCAGATGTCATAAGAGATTCAAGATTTGCCATCAGAGGTGTGACTTCATCAATCTTGTACAGAATATGCCCATATATCACAGCCTCTTGATCGATCAACAAGGGCGATGGAAGGCAACTCTGTCGCTCAAGTGCTTTTGAGGGCATATCAACTCGCAGTGATTTATCCTTTGAGAATCGCATCGTCTCGTCGACAAACTCTCCGTGTGTTACATAGCCCTCACAAGCCAAGCCAGCCTTTTCACATCGCTGACAATGCGGCTTTCCGTGATCTGCAGTCGGGGTTAGCCAGGGGTGTCTTTTCGATGCGAAAGCTGACAGATGGGTACCGCATTTTACACGTCTTCGCCTGCAGGTTCTGCACGCTTTGCTACGTCCTCCTCGATTAACCATGATGGTTAATGACTCCAGAATTGTTTAAGCTGATAATAGTTCATCGTTGATCAGGATGAGATGAGGGGATATGTCTGTCAGATTCCTATGCCAAGATTGCGCCACCCTAGAGTCGTCAGCACTGGGCAACTCATCCATCGCCAGATATCTTGGCTGTTTAGGATTGGCCAAGATGATTGACATTAGGCTGACTGGTTGTCATCTTCAGCCACAGCGACAGTCAAGTTTGGATCTAAGCAACAAGACATTCTAAACTGTTTCGATGTCTCTCAGACGGTTCTCTATCTCTACTTGTGATCCGGGGTTGCCATATCAAATCGCCTGGCTCTGTGGAGCAACCAGGATCGTCAAGGAGGATCCCATGGAAGCGGTGTATGCCTTATCACCCTTCGAGTACGGAGGATGGTATAATTCTGCAAATAATAGGAGGTGATCCAATTGCAAATGAGAAAACAGCGTACTTTGGCGAATAAACAGACTGGGGGTCAGATCATCTTGCTGCCAAGAGACCTCACCCTGCCTTTCCTCATCTATCGTATTCCCTAAACGAAAATCCTAGTGATTACTTATCTAAATATATACTGCAGGTAACTTTTACTACGAATACAACCTACCAAGACTTGAGCGTCCATCCATCTCATCTCGTACTCAGCCCTACCCTATGCCAATCCTTCTCAACCTCGACCAGCAGCAACCTCGGCCTGACACTGCCCCCCGTTTTTCTGCCCCGCTGGCCTGTTTTATCCCCTGTAGCAAGTTACGCGACCGCCAATGAAGAAATTCCATGTCTGACTGCCAAGCCTTTGGGCTCCGTAGCGCTATTCCTTCAAGGCCATCACCGCTACAGACAGAGCCTGAGAGAGTCCCCTAGGCCTTCTCCTCCTTAAACTAACCCCTGCCAAGCCACCACTGGAAATTAAGTAATGAACTGCAATGCGGGGCTTGATCCATCATTTCACTCAACACTCGGGCAATTGTGATTCATGTCAATTCTCTAATGCCTCCCCTTCAACTCCAATTATGTATGTATCCTGAATATCCTCATCCAGGTGAATAAATAAATAAATAAATAAATAATAAATAAATATGCCGGCTGCTTTATGTTGTAATACACTGCAAACATTATCGCCATTCATTCTATTACCAATTACATTGTTCTCGTCATTTCTCGTCATGATGAATGCAGTTTCATGCTGCTCCGATACCCAGGCGTCGCCCCTTGACAGAAATAGTGGTCCAGCACCAACTCCTCCGCTTTGATGTCCAGCCATCCCGGCGCTGAGTCGCCGATGCCAAAGCTCAGCCAGATCTCGTCGCTGAGGAATCCGTGACTCTTTTGTTTTGGTTGATCTCCGTGGTACACCATGCTTCCCGTCCAGATGTACTTGCTGTTTGTCTCGCCGTGGTACGTGAGCTTCTTGCTGACGCTCATCATCTGGTACGGCGCAACTGGCGAGTAGACCACTATTCGGTGGTCATACCATGTGTTTGTGTATGTGGGAGGATCATAGCGCATCTGCACCATGCCTATCAGGACCGTGTTGTTCTCCATCGGCTCGCACGCCCCTCGATTGCACAGGGTGAGGCTGAGCATGGGCGTCGATTGATGCACGCGCTTGTCGGTAAGCATAACGTCGTTCATGCACGTCTTCTCGGCAGAGTGCCACGTCTTTTTCTCGGTATCGGGAGGGAACGGCTCGTCGACGGCGGAAACGGGCTCCGCTTGCATGTTCTCGACAGGTTCGCCGGTAGCGTTGAAACGGTACAGCTGGCTAGGCTCTACCATGAACATCATTTCGTCGTCGTCGGCGCTGAAGGGGGAGTAGACGGGAGCCCAGTTCTTCTCGCGCTGGTACCGGGAGGACGACTCTTCGCCCTCGGGGGCAAGGCGACGGAGGAGGATGGGTTCTTTGAATTCGATCTCGGGGAGCTCCTTCGCATGCTTGCCCATCTCGTCGATGAGCTCGGGGACAGCTGCACGCGCATCCACGATGTACATGCCCTCGCACAGGTTCTCGTCATTGACCTGGTGGGTAAAGATGAGCATGGGAGTGCCGTTCTTCCTCCAAAACAGCTTCATATCCTCGGGACCAATGTATTTGTCCATGTCGGGCTCCTTCTTGCAGTGATGCTCAGGGCCCTGTTTATCTGTGAAATCCTCCACGAGCATCTTGTGCCAGTCGTTGGACGCGGTGAGCTCTGGCCGGCCGAATGCGTCCCATTTGAGGCTAACAAAGGTGGCGACTTGTTGAGCTCGTCTGTATTTCTTGCCCTTGATATCATGGTCGATGTGGGGAGCGCGCGCAATGACAAGGAAGTCGTGCTTGCTGCCCTTTGGCAATTCAAGGAGGGTCGGATTCATAATCTTCTGGCCCGTCTTCTTGACATTGATGGTATTGTAGAAGCCCAAGTTATTCCGTCGACTCGTGAGGAGGCGGTAATCGTTGGTTCGGGAGAGGAGAGGGTCGTAGCCGGATGGACTGCCTCCGAATAAGGTGTCGCCCATGGTGAAGACGACGACCATGGCGGCGAGGAGAAGTGTCGTTGTAACGTAGAGAATGACGCGCCGCGGGTGAGGATGAGGGATGCGGATGCTCGAGAGGCGCGCGCCCAAGTTGCGCAACCCATTAGGTAGGCGCATATTCATGTTGGAGATACGCATCTTGCGTCGGCGGGCGGAGAGTTGAAGCTAAATGCGTGGACGGGTAGTGGAGGCTCAAGCCTCACATGGAGGAACTGAGAGGTCGTGTCTCAGTACGTGTGGCCACAATCGGGCTTGACTCGATTGGTCTGGTCTGGCCTGGCCTAGTGATGATGCTTAAAAGCAACAAAGGGGTAGTTAGTTAAAAAAGATTAAGAGAAAAAATACGCCGCGGAGAATAAAAACTAACGGACGGAAAAAAAAAGAGTGGATGGAAGATAAAGACGGGGAAGAGGCGTTGCGTTACGTTAAAATGATGGAAGGTGCCCCTAAAATCAAAGTCCCGTCGGTAAGTAAGGTTGACTTTTTTTTTTAAGTTAAAGGGGGGTAAGGGTAGGGCCGCTAAGTAGGGGCCAGTACAGAATAAGTTAGTGGATACATGACTCTAAATCTAGAGACAATTTTCAATGGAAGGTTTGTGGAATCCTTTGGTCAATGCGTCAGCAGTTGCGCCACAATTGGTCTGCTCCAGGGCTGTCTGCAAGTTTGGGTGTTTTAGACAGAGCATGCATGTCTATCAGTTACTTTTAGTTTCTTTTAGTGGTAATGTCTTGGACATTGTCGATATGCCACGTGGAGATGATCCCAATTCATCTCAAATCAGGTTCAATATTCGTGATACACACGGGCTGCTCACTCAGACTGACAATCTGTCAGCTCGACTCATGTTGAACTGTGGCACAGCGACGTTCGCTCGTGTTCTAGATTGCTTGGAATCGCTACGCTACAGTGCATGAAAAGACAGTGCTCACGTGGACAACTGCCAATAATACATACGGTATCATCCAGAACGCCTTGACCTCAAATCCCAGCATGTCATCAGTCGCAACGCATCGCCAAGTCTGTGGAGATTGATTGTCAACATGGAATTGTCGATTTGCCAAGTAGCATGCCCATCCTTTCACATTCTGTTGAAGATTTAATTCAGCCCTATGACGACCGTTATCAATCACGCATTTATTGGCCTAGCTAAGACATCGGAGATTTCTTAAATTCGTATAAAGCCGGTGTTCATAGTCAAAGCTTTGTCGACGTTTCAAAAATTTGTCTCTGTGAAAACAACGACATAGGATCACTTAATTGCCTCTTCGCATTTCATCATACTGCATTGGCTATCCGCCAGAAGTGGTCAGCGTGACGGGCGTCAGGGCCTATGCAAATAAGAAATTGTGTAACAAGGTTGCATCTACTTATAGAGGCCACTTCTGCAGCCCGGCGAACGTAATAATCGCAGCCGAAAGAGGTACTATTAGGTCAGAGCATTCAGCTGTGACGAAGTTATTACAAGATATGCTGCGTACTGATCTCTACGGAAGTAAATGCCACAGGAAGATATAAACAAAGCGCATTGCAGTTAAGAAATAAGCATCGAATGCATGGGCCCAAACTTTATTAGCCATGCTTGATGTGGTTGGTTGTTGATTGATAGCGTGCGTTAGCTCCCAGTTGGCGTTTTTAACGGTCGAGGTCCAGTCTGAAGCCTCTATTAATACCGATGAATGCGCTTGGAACCAATAGTATGGGCGACGAAGGGGTCGAAGGCAACCCAGTACGAGGCATTGAAACCCGACGACTGCCGATATACTTGGTCCAAGTCAATGAACCGATGTACTCAACAAGCTCGAGTTGATCGGAGGGTTCATGCGCACTGACTAAAAGGAGAGCTGGCCGAGCCACTGGTGAGTATCGTGAACACAAGCTTTCCACTAAGATAGGTGAATGGTAGTTTAATGGCTGGTTTAAAGATAGGTGCAGAGATGTTGGGAAATAAGACTTGGTTACTCCGTACTGTTCCTGAGTCTTATCATTGAGATCATAATTGCTAAACTCTCATACCTTTGCAGTGTTTGTAGGACCCTTTCAGGCGTATCTTGGGATGGTTTTGATGAATCTAGATGCAGTGACCAAGAAGAAGCGAACTCTTGAACTTCGAGTTTATAATAATTTATCTAAAAAGCTTTCGGGTAGTCGAAATACGTGATCTTCTCAGCTACTTCGTTATTTAAGTTGGGAATAAAAGGCTCTTTAAGCCCTGAACCTTGATAAAGAACACATAAAAACACATGTAAGGGTCATAATCAACCCCCTCACAGCTGCCTAAGATAAAGCTTTCTTGCTAAAAAGTTAGATGTCATCATATGACTGATAAACCCCTCCGATCTTCTCAGCAAAACCTTCGGTCTAATGCTAAAATACCATAGATATCCTTAGAAGGTCCTCCAAGATACTCCCTCAGGTATACCATAAATTCAGCCATCTGCCCTAGTAGTTTTCAGTACATCTGGATTAACACCCTCTTGCATCACTCACGATGGCCAATATGAACGATGGAAACGAGTCACATTCATGACGCAAATCATCCAAAGCGTCAACGTTGTCACAAAGCTGAGAAGCTGGAATGACCGAAAAAGAATCTCTCTGTCAGCGCACCGTATCCTAGATAAACTGAGGTTGAGAATAAATCACACAACCGAATAACCTGCTGTGTATGCTTGATAGATAGTTCCACATTTGTTCTCGCCGGGCGTCGACATGGTTAGGTATCTAACGTACTCCTGTTGCAGTGATCAGCTGCATGTCTTTTGCTCGCGCCAGGAGTCTAAGTTTGGAGATGAAGAAACAAGACAGAAAAAGATCAGATAGTTGTACTGATCTTGGATGAAGAGATAAGAGATGTCGTAACTGACAGCATGCCATCCTTGGATGATGGACCAAGAGAATGCGTCCCCTAGAGGAAAGGAGTCTTGAGCCAGATGAGACTTGCTCAGAAGGATAACCTGTGGCATATGAATTGCATTGTTAGTTCAACTGATTGAAGGTTCTTTGTATTTGACGAGTATAAGAAGTGCTTGTCCTATTTTGTGGTTGAAGAGGTAGCCTCTTTCAATGGATAGTCTCGGCTCTAAAAGTGAACGGCAGGGCTGCTTTCCGACATACCAAATGTCCAGTTTCGGCGAACATTTCAATCAGAAATCCCTTTCTTACTATTTCATACCTTAACTCATATGCTATAGGTGTAGTCACTATGCCAAAGTCGCAATTGTCAACTGTTGCGGCAGTTGACGAGCATTGCTACGTTACTTGAAAGGGAACAACAAACCTTGTACATACCTGAACGCGGATCACGAGATGCCTATTACGGAGGAGATCTCCGAGACTGAATTGTCGAATTGCATACAAAAGAGGGATGGTTCAATCTTT
This sequence comes from Fusarium verrucosum, assembly GCA_013623715.1. NCBI lineage: Eukaryota > Fungi > Ascomycota > Sordariomycetes > Hypocreales > Nectriaceae > Fusarium > Fusarium verrucosum. Next base: position 7,974 of record JABFFJ010000070.1, read on the forward strand.
TGTTAAGCTTGGCAATGTATAGCCTTGTCATGGCCCCTGTTCGTCCAGGGTTGAGCGACAATCAGTGAGTTGACTCTTGACATGTGCTTTAAGGCTGTAGCTCGGCGGTTTATTTAAGAAAAGGATGCTCCTATTTCGACATTGGCAGTCGATTTATATATTGATCTATGTCATCAGCCAATTTCCTTGAAATGACCAGATAGAAAATTGCAGAATGGCTTCTGAGAGCCGTCATTGGCCTTGCTGCGCCGCATCCCTGCTTAGACCTGTAGCCATCCACGTTGTGCCATTGGGCACATGCCAATAATGCGAAGACTATTGCTACTCGCTTTTCCTCCGTGTGATTCGTTTATCAATCTTGTCCCTTTTCTTATCCTATTAAACTCTTGAACCTATAGCATTTAGCAGACCCATGTAATCACTCACCTGAGATGTTATTCCCACCGTTAGACACCTTCCTCATTTCGACTAGAGTCGCTCGGGTCTGGCCGTTTTGACAGTTTTAAGGGTCCGGCCAACTTGAATGCTCGAGAGCTCAGCTCTTAGTGGACGGTTGGACTATAGCTTTGAGCGAATGCTATAGCTACATTCCTAATGCGCTCCTTGCCAAGTCGCCGTTGGGATAAAGTCTATTTCCTATCCACTGTCGCCTGAGTTTGGTATAATATCCTGTATGCCGTCCATGTTCGTCTTACCACGCTCGTTCTTAGGCATCGCCTTGTCATTCATTCAAGCAGTCACTCATTTTTCACCATGAGAACCTCGTTCTCGTCCATTCTTTTCAGCCTTTGGCTTCTTTGCCTTGGCGTGCTCGCCTCAACTGACGAGTCATGCGGTTGCACCGTCAAGTACATCGTGGTTGAAATGCCCAGCCAAACAGTCGCTGCTCAGGCTCATACAGTTACCTCTGTACACACCGAGACGAAAACCGCTGTACGCGCCAAACCAACTGGTGTTCGACCCAAAACAGCAGATACGACGATTCGTGCTACTTCTACGGCTCATCAAAACACCACGGCCACTTTCCTTCCTCGCACTCCCGCAAAGGTTGACCTGACTAACCCCGAGAATGCGGTGCCCAAGAAGAAGATCGCCATGTCATATGGCGATGTTGAAAAGCCAAGCAACCAAACTTTTCAAGCCTTCAAGAATAGCACGGCTGCTCCCAAGGGTGCTATCGATATGGATCTCGTCATGAACCATCCAGCTGTTGTTCTGGACTACATCGATGCCATAGTCTCAGTCGAATGCACCGCTGATTCCGTCAGAGTTCAGTTTGGCAAGTCTGCTGCTTTTGAAAAGGCAGCTGACACTTGGCTAGACGACGAGGCTTTCATTCTTATTACGAACAATATGGGCAATTGCAAGAGCGACATCGGTCAGGCGTTTTATCTTGTTGATGGTGTCACGACCGACAGAGGGTCAAAGTCTATCACTTGCCACGCTGCAGAGCAACAGTTAGCTGATATCGCCGGTATGTCTCTTACTACTAGCTCAGAACAGGACTAACGCCTCGTAGAAACCTGTGAAATGTCCTTCAACTCCATCCCTGCCACCAAGCTGACCAAGCGGCTCTCACTTAACCCCAGCCTTTCCCTCAACTTTGGCACTGGCCTTGAGAGGGATACGGTCCTCTTCAAGGAGGAGCCATGGGTAACCATCAAGGCCGAAAAGGCAGAGTTCTCATCGACTGTGTCATTCTCGGGCCGCGCCAAGTACAACTTTTGGCGATTCAAGGTGAGCTCCTTATAATTGAGTAAATTGGGAGTTGCTAACATGAGCAGATGGAACATCTCTACTTCGACCTCGACACCCACTTCTCAGCCGATGTTGGTCTGTCTGCCGAAGTAGTTGCAGCCTGGTCCAGGTCCATCCTCTACGACCCCGACACTCTCACATACACACTTGTCGAAGTTCCCGGTATTCTTTCTCTTGGACCTGGCGTGGCTTTCGCTGTCGGAGTGGACATTGATACCTCCGCTGCTGTGGCAGTCAGAGCCGGCGCAGGCATCGCTATCCCAGCGGGCAACGTACATCTTGATTTCCTCGATTCGGAGAAGAACGCTGCCACGGGATGGGAGCCCCAGTACACGTCATACGCCAATATCAGTGAGAGTGTCGAGGTGGGCTTGAACGCCAGTGCATCGGTGACTGTTCAGCTCACCTTTAAGCTGCTTGGCGGTTTGATTGATCTTAGCAGTGGACTTACAGCCACTCCTGAGTTTGTCAACAAGTTCACTCTTGACGCGGCGCAATCGGCTCATGCGTCGTCCGAGGGTTCTGGAGTCAATCTTCTGAATGGAGACTTATCATCGGTTCCAGCTTCGACACCGGGTTCAGCAGTTAGTGTTGTGGATCCAGCTAAGCAATGTGGTGTATCTTTCAAGTCGGACTTTGTCTTTGATCTGGATGGCTTTGCGACGAAGTGGTGGAAAGCCAATTTGTACCATGTTGAGGTGCCTATCACGGATGTTTGCTACGATTTTGAGAAGTAAAGATCTAGTAATAGGGTCTTTTTAGATATTTTCCTTAGATTTAAACTAATTCTAACCATATTTCCTTGCTCGCGTTACTTTGGCCTGAATGGTGTTCTTCTAGCATTGACAGCTCATCCAGGCTACCAACCAGATGATGGCGCGACATATAAATTATGACATAAATAGGTAATTAGCAAATTAATATGATGCAAGCCACAGCTGAGTTGTACAGCTAATTCCTGGGCACTCGTCAACCAAAGGATATTCAATTTCTTGATTTGGACTGTGACTCTGCCAAGTCCGTGGCTCGGATGATGCGGCCTGAGCTGACGGAAAGATGGAGCCGCAAATCCCCGTTCCAATTAAAAACGACGATTGAGAGAAACCTGGTAAGACAAGACCAGGTTTAGGCATTTTAATCGTCGATTGTTTTATGCTTGTGACGTCAAAGACACGGCAACTAACATCAACAACAACAAATCACCAGGAATGATCTCATAGAGAAATATAAATAAATAAATAAAATCAGGTACCCACCAACTCAATTGACTTTTAGATCTTCAGCATTCAGATTTGTACCGTTTCTTTGACGTGACTTCTTGCAGAGACTCACTCAACATGCCTCGACAAAATACCCTGAGCCAGGCTCTCATAACCCTACTGCCACTCGCTTCAGCTGCTTCACTCAACTCCGAATACACCTTCAATCCTCTTCACCATCTCGGCGGAATAGCTCCCTACTTCGAGCCCCAAGACCCTCCTGCTTCACCCGATGCGCCCCAAGGCTGCACTGCCGAACGCGCTGCGTATTTAGTGCGCCACGCCGCGATCTACGCCAACGATTTCGACTTTGAGGAGTACATTGAGCCATTCATCGAAAAGGTGCAGAACAAGACTGGTATTGATTGGAGCAAGATCCCATACCTTGACTTCTTGGGTGATTGGGAGCCTCCCATTTCTGATGCTGAGGTATCTCTCTTGACCAATCTTGGTAGACTTGAGGCTACGCGGTTAGGCGTTGATCTGGAGTTTCGATACCCTGAATTCAAGTTGCCCAAGAAAGTATGGACTTCATCGGCCGAACGAACTGTCAAGTCCGCACAGTCTTTCGTTCGTGGTCTTGAGACAGACGACAAGACCATCAAAGTCGAGAGCATCTACGAGTCCGACGAGTCTGGCGCCGACAGCTTAACTCCCTACAAGGCCTGCCCTGCCTACTCTGGCTCTACCGGCAGCGATGAGGCGTCTGTATACCAGGAAAAATACGCCAAACCCATCGTCGCGCGCTTCAACGCCCTTGCATCCAACTTCAACTTTACCGTCAACGATATCTTCGGTATGCAGCAGCTCTGCGGATATGAGACCGTCACTCGCGGCAAATCTCCCTTCTGCAACCTCGAGCTCTTCACTCCCGATGACTGGCTTGGCTGGGAGTACTCCGAGGATGTGCGATACCACTACAACGTTGGCTACGGCAACCAGATCTCTGGCTACGTCGGTATGCCCTGGCTCAACACGACTGCTGGTCTTCTTATGGACGACGACTCTAATGAGGATCTTTATGTCAGCTTCACCCACCGCGAGATGCCCCCCATGGTCCTCGTCGCGATGGGTCTTTTCAACAACTCCGAACCCGCTGGTACAGAATCTCAGATTAACGACACCATGCCATTGAGCAAGATCAACTACCACCGCGCCTGGAAGAGCTCCCACATCTTACCATTCCTAAGCAATATTGCCATCGAGCGATTGAACTGTACCAACACCTACGGATATGATGACGGAGAGTACTACCGCGTCTTGGTCAACAGTGCGCCTCAGCCTTTCCCTTCTTGTGATGATGGCCCTGGAACAAGCTGCACCCGTAAGAGCTTCGAAGATTATGTCCAGGATCGAGTTGAGAGGTTTACTGGCTTTTCCGACAAATGTGGCGTGGAGTACGATAACTCTACTGATGTCTTGTCCATTTACGATGAGTAATAATGTTCATGAGTAGATTAAGTTTATGAAATACCCATTTAATATACCTTTTTACTTCCAATCTAATTCTATTCTGCCGAACTATAAGCCCCGTGAGGTGTCTAAACTCTGCTATACTCTAATGCACTCAATAAAACCTTGTCACGGACACGAGATAACGTAAGTAGCCAACTGATCGGAGTTCATGGCTGTGATAGTCGTCGAATGTGTACAACATGACCTTTGCATTTTTACATCAAGTTAGAAAGCATTCTATAATATAATGGCCCTTATCAAACTTTCCAACAAGTTCAAATGATGGAATTCAAGCTGCCAGACGCCTATCCCAACCTTATCTTCTATTTAGATATGAGGTCTGTCGGTAAGAGTTTCAACTTATTCTCGCATCTTGTAATTTGCCATATAAAGTCAAACTAAAGTTAAGAAATACCATCTATAAAAATCATCCCAATCCTTGTTCCATACATCTTGGATATCCATCGCATTAACGGATCGCCTATTGTTGATACTCACACCTACCATTCCCCGTCACCATCGACAGCACAATATTTCCCAGCATTTCACGATCAAGATGGGACAATCACAATCAACACCTGCAAAGGCAACAATCACACGAAGCCCAAGGTTCACATGCTTTGAACGACTCCCGGTGGATCTGCGCCTCATGATCTGGGAAGCCGCCCTTCCTGAGCACCGAGACGCCAACACGGGATATCTGATATGGACCTGGGATGTGTGGTTCTACAAGAGAGCGAAAAAGACCAACAAGGTTCCTTTGGGTCTTTTAGGGTCTTGTCATGAATCCCGCTCGGTGGCTTTGAAGAATGGTTCTTTCATGCCAGTTGAAAAGACTAGGCTTCTGGGTCTCCTATCGTCAAAGCGTGATATGGTATGGGTCGACAACAGAATCAAGACTCTTCTCATACCTATCGACTCGTGCACGCTTGGAAAATTGTCCACTATACCAAGGAATATAGAGGCTATTGCTGACTTCGGACTCCTAACCAGCACGGAAGACCTACTTGACCTACAAAGGTTTCTCGTCAGAAGACGACGAAGAAAGACCTGCCCAGTCAAGACAGTATACTTTGGGCTGTCTGTAATACCATTGGCATACAGTCGAGGTCAAAGTATCGACCAACATCCCTGCGTGGATTCAGACTCAGCAGTGGTCGGATTCGACGACCCAATGTTGCTGCCATATCTAACATCAGCATTCAAAATCCATGTAGAGCAAACTCTACACGGAAAATACCCGGAAGATATCTACAGAGAGTCCGCACAGCGTCAATTGAACGAAGCGAAAAGTATATGGGAATCTTATTACCCTGATGAATTCTCAGCTTGGGATCCTCGTCATGGAATCGAGCTGAAACCTGCTGTTATTTTTGGCAAGACACCTAACGTCAACTGGACTCTTTCGCTTCTGAATCTCCTCTGGATGGACGCATACCTACCCCATGAACCTGACGACGATGTGGTTGCCGGTTGGTTACAATTTTACCCAAATGGGCGACTGTTTTTAGACACGGTAATGCCGGGTTCGGGAGAGGTATATGCACGACAGATTGCAAAGGTTATTGATCTTCAATCTTGAAGCAAGCACCATGTCTGGTAGTTCGAGATTGTCTATCTAGAACTAACCCGAGTTGTTATAACAATAAGAATACCCATTCTTCTCTCTCCTCACCAGTTCACGACAGCTTTACGTGTAACTTCTGCTCTTTCAACTTTTGTTCCAAAACATCCACTCCGCCAGCCTTCTTCACAGTCGAATCAAAAGTGCCAGTTGGAAACAAAGTGCCCAGCCGAGCCAGCCCTGCAGTGGCACCTCTAGAAATCAGAAACGGTGGCTTGCGTTGACTTAGATCCCCAGCCACCTGCTTTGCCCATGTTGTGGCATCAGGCTTGTTGATACCTGGCTCATTTCCATTCATCGATGATTCAATAGCCTCCTTGGCGACATTATATATCGAGTCGTCAGGGAGCTCGGCATCAGGAGAGTTATCGTGGAAGGTTGACTTGACACCGCCGGTGAGTAAATTTATGGCCCGAATGCCGAAAGGGGCAAGCTCAACTCTGAGACTCTCAGTCAAGCTGGCTGCTGCTGCTTTGGACGCCGCATAAGTGCCCTGGAAAGGAACTCCAGCTCCAAGAAGAGCTGCAGCCGTAGTATTGTTGATAAGCAGAGGGATCTGTGTAGACTTGAGAAGTAGGGGTACAAAGGCTTGCGTGACCCTGATGATGGAGAAGACATTGAGTTCGAAAAGCTGCCGACCCTTATCAATGTCTACATGAATAATAGGCATGCTGTATCCACCACCGGCATTGTTCAGCAATGCATCGAGTGAGCCACCAGTGAGCAGCTTGACTTTCTCAACTGCAGCAGAGATGGACTCGTCAGAACCAACATCCAGTTCAATGCATTCTAGGCCAGCAGCTTGAACGGTCTTCAGCTTTGCGAGGTTTCGACCCGATGGGAAGACTCGCCAGCCACGGTCTTTCATGGCGAGTGCCAAGGCACAGCCAAGACTTCCATCAGAGCAGCCGGTTATCAAGATGGTTCGCTTTTGAGACATGACTAGGAGGGTGTTTGGATGATATGGTAGCGAAGAGGTAGGATACGGGAAATGGAAAATAACTTGACTGGGTGGTAGGGGGTAATAATAGTGTCGAGGTTGGATAATACTATGTTTTTATCTATCTTGTCAAGATTTATATACTTGGAGCCTCCGTGTAAGTCAGTCCGAAACTTGAGACAATCTGATGACACGGCCAATTAATCACCCGATTCAAGTGGGTGTTGTCATTGCTCGGGGGCTTGTAGGATCTTTTTCACGCGCTGTGATTGGGCTTACCTCGCCTCTCGTCTCATTATGTAAGTAAACCTCCCCCATTCAAGGATCTTTTTCCTGTAGAATGATTGGACAGACGCATATATGGTTACTGTTCTGGAGGAGAACAATAGAAGATGCCATCATTTGGCACGAGGGTTATGACGGGTTTGGTCCTCGTATATTGTATAAGAAGAGTCTCAAAATAATATTTGTATAATCTATGATATATCGTCTCATCTACAAAGCATAGACAATGACCTCCATCAAAGTGCTATTGTCTTTGAATCATGCATATCCGTGATGTGGCAGGTACCCGAGAGGGAGGTACCCGGTGGGAATTACCTTCCCTGGGAGGGGGTCTATATATGTACATATCCGTACCTTCAACTAGCTAAAATGGAATCATCCCTCTTCCATCATCTCAATCGTCCCCCTTTGCTATCTATCCGGGGCAATGGTTGCTCCACGCTCATGAGCTAACGATATTTGTGGCGGCGGACTTGCGGAGTTTCAAACCCTAAAAATTAAGATCCGGCTTACCAATGCTTCATTACTTTCTACCCATTGCGTGTTCAATCTCCTTCAATGCAGCGAGTACCTTTTCATCGTACTGTCTGCGGCCAACAACCTGAAGATTGATGGGCATACCGGCGAACTTTTCCGGGTTGTACATGTCATACACGAACTTGTCTTCGTCATTCTTGGGGACATATTCCAGGTCCTTGGGGTCCTTCTGGGGGTCGACTCTTGTCACTGGGAAGACTGCTGCTGGGCTTTGGTTCACTGTTAGTAAGTCCTTGGAGCGTGAGAACTTGAACACATACTAATCGAGGAGGTTCCAGTGGGAAGTATATCCCCAGTACCGCGACTGGTCATGGGGTGCCGCTGCACCAGGGAAGGGCGGGCACAGAATCACGTCAACCTCTTTTCCGTCCTCATTGCCCGTGTATGACCAGGCTCGAGCATATGCAGCGCGATAATCCTCTCGCTTGGTGCAAAGCTGAATCCCACGTCAGTTCTGTCCGACAAGAGCCACCAGGCTAGACTTACCTCCCAAAGCTCGTGCATAGTCAAGTTCTTCACGCTGGGCTGTTCTTGAATAATAAATTTGGTCAAAGGAAGAACCGGCTCTCCAGCAGCTTCCATAAGCTTAAGAGCTTCTTCACCTCCATCAGGCCAGTACAATGCTGAGAGGATTTCCCAGCCTTTCTTATGATCAAGGGGCTCACAATCCCAGTCTACGACCTCCATACCTGCTTTGCGACAAGCGTCTGCGACCTCTTTAAGAGCTCGGGTCATTGGAGGATGGGGCTGCACTACACCGTCCCACCATTGGACGGCGATTTTGAGAGGCCTGTCGAACTTGTATGGAGTCCATGGCTTGGCGGTCAGAGATGGATCAATCAGCCATGGTTTCTTTGATAGAGCTACTTCCATGAACAGCTCGAGAGATTCGCGGTCAACTGCCATAGGTCCTGGTGTTGAGGAGACGGTCTCCTTGCCGACCATGATGGATCGTGCTCCCATCACCGATATTCGTTTAAGGGTAGGCCTAGTAGGCTTTAGTGAGGACAACCTGGAGCAGGGAGGCTGTAACAACTCACTTGAAGGCATAGATGCCATTATGTGCTGCCGGGCAACGAACACTGCCGCCAATATCACCACCAACTCCCTATCACTATCAGCCTTGAATTAGAATCCCGCTATCGATTCACTTACCAGGATACTTCCACGAAAGCCAAGCAACGCTCCCTCTCCACCACTACTGCCACCAGCCGTCAAGTACCGGTTGAAAGGGTTAACCGTTCGTCCATAAATAGTACTAATGGTCTCAAGATGCATAATCGTCTGCGGCTGAGTAGTCCGTACGTAAAAGACGCAGCCTTCGTCATACAAGTGGTCATAAAGGAGATTGGATCCATGGGCTTTACCGATCCAAGCGACGAATGAAGCGTGAGTCGTGACGTTCTCGCCCACCATTCCGTGATGCTCCTTGGTGGAAATAGGAAGACCAAAGAGTTTGCCCTTGGGCTCGGGTAGCGAGTCGAGATACTTGGCACGCTCAATGGCTTGATCCCACATGAGCTCGACCAAGCAGTTGGTCTGTATACATCATCAGTACACCCCCAGGATACGTGGGGGATTACTCACCGCAGCTTGGGCCAGTGCAGCCCTTCTTAAGAATGCACGAGTCACTTCCTCGACCTTAATTTCTCTCTTGCGGAGGATATCTAGAAGCTCGGTGACAGAGTACTTCTCAGTAATCTCAATCTCACGTGCAGTCAAGACACCTTGAGGAAGACTTTGGGAGTTGAGAGGAAGCTCATCCGGGATGCCCTGTAGCTTCGGCTCAACCTTTCCAAGGCCGACATCTCGATGATGTAAGGCGGCTGATACTGCTGCTTGATAAGCTGCCATGATAGTCTAAGTACGTGTTGCTCTTGTAAGTAGTCAGCCGTGGTTCTCCAAGGGTGATTCGCAGTTTCATACTTGAGATTTTCAGGAATATATGTTGAAACAATGAATAAACTAAAAGAAAGTTGTCAAGTGATCACAGTGTCCAAGTCATTCAGTCGGTCATGTGTGGGGTTGGTGTCATTTAATAGCCCGCGGCTTATCTTATGCCGCTATGGGCAAGCCGAGCCGACGATATCCAACCGCTAAACCCCGCATTGAACGCCCTTTGTGTTGTCAACTTGTCACGTCAAGTGATACCTACGACAAAAGATACGCCACAGATAGTGAAAATGGCGGTGCTGAGGTTGATGCCACAGCGTGGGGTAGTACCGGGATGCCGTTGATCGATAAGCGAAACAGCTGCATCTTCACTGTCTCGGTTCATACCACTACGCTAATCTATACTCAAAGTTTAAGTCATTGCTGCAGAATACTTACTAAGATAGGCCGTTGAATGGATACATTACCCTGTTGCCTGGTTGTCCATCAATGACATGCAGACCGTGATCTACCATTGTAGATCGGCATCCAAGCTATATCACGACTCCTGGTAAGAAATCTTTCCACTCATGAAGCGATATTCGAAACTAGACATAGTGCTATGTATATTCTCCTAGGACATGTCTGGTAAAACCTCGTAAGCAAATCCATGCTAGATGTCCATGCCGGAGAGGCCTGCATTTGGGTATGGGACTTCACAACTAGGAAATAATAGATACGGACTATCGTCATGATATACCAATTGCCAAGAGTCCCTTCATGCAGATACAGCAAAGCTAAGATCCCAGTCCTAAAGATAGGGCAGCAACATCGCATCCTTCAGACTTGTTAGCAAGCATATATTGCGCTAGATAATTATTTCAATTCGGCCTATACCTTTTTCGTATTACAATTAGGTACTTTGGGACGCGTGCCAATGCAGGATTTCGAGATATGGGTCATGTACGGAGGAATACCTTCTCTGAGCGTGGATCGGCGTTAATGTAACTCGGGCCCCACGGGTATGATATGATCCTCCGATACAGTTAGATGATTCCTTTAATGCTTACGGTTTTCTCCGTAAGTGACAGGGCAGCAACATAATTAATCATGTGATTGTATGGAGTAAACATGGAGTCGTTTTGTCTCTATAAGAATGGGCCAATGCCTACTACGACTTTACTAATCCCCATGCACAATTGCAACAATGGAGGACGACACTTGGTCAACCCTTCACGGCTCTATTGAGTCGCTGACAGCGCTGGACTGGGCAGTGGTTGTTGTCTCGTCTTGGCTTACATTCAAGCTCTTGCAGGCATTATACAATATTTCGCCTCTTCACCCATTGAGCAAGATACCTGGTCCCAAACTCGCGGCAGCGACATATCTGCCCGAGTTCTACTACGATGTAATTCTCTTTGGTCGTTATACTCATGCCATTAAAGCAATGCACGACAAATATGGTACGTAAATTCATCTTATAAGTTTAGATAATAACGAAAAACGATTCTCATGCTTTATAGGTCCTATCGTTCGGATTAATCCCCATGAGGTCCATTGTTCTGATATGTCCTTCTCTGATGAGATTTACGCAGCCAGCGGACGTAAACGCGACAAGCCTTTCCACCAAGTCTATGGAAATGCAGCTGGCACAGGAAACACCTTTGGTACGGTTGATCACGATCTCCATCGTACCAGACGCGGACCCGTGGCCAAGTTCTTCTCACGGGCCATGATTGCACATCTTGAACACGACATCCACGATCTGGTTCAGAGGCTATGCACCAAGCTGTTAGCCGAGAACAGTGGTGAAAAGGAACCAAAACCTCTCGACGTTGCGCACGCATACAGCTGCTTCACCTCTGACACCATTTCACGCTATTGCTTTGGTGAAGCCTTTGGACTATTGTCACGCAACCACTGGCGACCCAACTTCCGTGAATCAACTCTGGCAGTACTCAAGCCCGTATTCGTGTTCCGTTTCTTTCCCTTCCTCACTGCTAGCGTAAAGCTGGGTAAGTATCTGGTGGACTATTTGCCTCTCGACACTTCACTACTTATACGGACGTTGCAAATCGACATACCAGCGCGTGTTCAAAAGACCAAGACGGATATGGATGCTGGTATTGTCTATGATCGACCAACAATTTTCGCCGATCTGCTCAAGTCCGAGCTTCCCGAACGCGAAAAGAACCAGGATCGTCTCGTTGAGGAGGCCGTCACTATTGTCAACGCTGGAACAGAAACTACCGCCTGGGCGCTGGCCGTGATAACCTACTTTCTGTTATCGCAGCCCGAAATCTTGACCAAGCTACAAGCCGAATTGAACAAAGTTGTTGACGATCCATGCCATCTACCTTCTTGGACCACGCTGGAGCATCTCCCATATCTCGAGGCAGTCATCAATGAGGGTCTACGTCTGTCTTATGGTGTTTCCAGCCGCTCAGCCCGCGTACCGACAACAGAAGACCTGGTATACCGAGGAGAATTCAACAAGAAACCCATGACTCTGGTGATACCCCGAGGCTACGCAATCGGAATGTCGGCATTCATTTCGCACCACGACGAGACCATCTTCCCGGACTCGTACTCATTTATTCCTGAACGATGGTTGGACGAGGATAACAAGATTAGGAAAGATCTAGAAAGATCTGTGATTGCATTTTCAAAGGGCAGTCGTATGTGTCTTGGTAAAAAGTAAGATATCAACATCTCACAAATGGAAGCCTCCTTTACTAACATACTCTCAGTCTCGCATTGTGTGAGTTGCATCTCTCTCTTACAGCCTTGGTTCTAAGAGTAATGCCACATATGCGCCTATTTGAGACCTCAGAGGAAAACATTCGCTATGACCACGACATGTTCATTCCGATGACAAAGAAAGGAACTACAGGAATTAGAGTAACTATAGATTCTTAGAATATACCCTGAGATATAGAGCAAAATCTGAGTTACGCCATGTTCAAGCCGGTGCACGATATTTTTTTACTTCTGTTGAGTGATTTTGAACTGACATGGTCCCCTTCGGAATATATACGACTTTTGGTTAGTGGCAATTACGCCTGTATGGTAGTGCTTATACTCATCATTGTCCCCTTAAAGATTTTTGGAGCAGTTAAAAGACGCGTCTCGGTTAGCCAATCAGAGACAGAAATTCTCCCTGCACCGACGCGACATTTTGGTGTTTTAGTTTGTCTACGCGTTAAAATACGGATACCAATAGCTTCTTTTCTTGTATCTCAACAATAGACTAAGTTACATACATGAAATTGTGCTATATCGTGTAACAGATTGTCTGATGTAAGTAAGTAGATCTGGGTTGAGGGGGCAGTATATATCAGATACCAAGCCAGCTGAAGGCTTTGCATACGAGAATTTTGCTTGGGCTCTTGGCCGTGTCAAGTTGATCTGAGACCCCTGTGGCAGTTTGTCTTGGCACGGTGAGAGTGCACTATCAGATAAGATTTATTGGACTGCCTCTTCAAGCTTTATCTGTTAGTGGCCTAATACGACCAAACTGTGAAAAGGAAAGTATATCTGAGATTAAATGAACTCAGATACGATAACACTAATATTTTCTACACCTTGGTTCAAAAGTATTTGACTGTTATCAAGGTATCAAGCACTTGAGAACGAACTTTCTCGCAAGGCACGCCGCCAGATTCTTACCCTAGAGATGTCAAGGTTCATATTCCCATACACTTCCATGATCCACAAGCTTCCCATTATTATCTTTAAAGTATCTCCATTAATCGAAGATTGATCAAGGCAATAATGCCAAAATAAAGACAAAAGCTCTATATAAGATACACTTGAGGCATCATGCACGATGCTCGACAAAAATGGGTTGACATGCAATTTATTCACGGGGTGACCAATCGAGATTAACACGGCTAAAATGCCAAGCAAATGCTTGTCTTAGTTAAGCTCTCGTCTAGAGACTATATTTTTGAGAACACTACTTGGCTGTTGAGCCTTGAGAGGCAAGAATCATATGTTTCAAAGGTTGACAATGTTGAGATATGACAATTTGGAAACTGGAGACTGACATGAGACTGATTTGACCAAAAGACAAGTCTCGAATGTTTCGGCAATCACCGAAATCGTTGGCATTCGCAATTTTGACAAGTTTGGAATCACCCTGAGGCACAGCCGGAACAAAACTCTTGCTGTCTGGAGCTTAGCATCTGGGATGATAAGATAAAACGCAGAATTGTCGCAAGATTGCCCAATATAGAGATAAAAAGACGTTCAACTGATATGATACCACTGCTCTACAAGCCGTCAAGAGAGGCATACCTGCCGGGGTATCGGCCCTGATTCTCGGCGGGCATGGGCGTCCGTGGTGCTGGGACAGTACAGTTCTCAGCCCTAACCCACAAGGAGGACTCTTTCGGTGCAGACCAGCCGCTGTCACTAACATGGCGTGAAAAGATTGTAGACGAAATTCGGATTCTCATTCCATGGACCCGATCACTGACTCGTCCAGGCTACCCATGACCGCTACCTCAGCTGCCGGTCAAAGGCGCTGCCGCCATGATCGTCCAGGCGATCCTGGAGCTGCACGGAGCCAGGGGAGCCTAGCATTATTGAGAGCGAGCCTGATCGGCAGGTAGATCACCAAGTTCCGTCGATTAGATCGCCCTGGGAGACATACGGACCGAATATGAGCGAGTTTGACACTGTGGACTGCAGAATAAGGCTTACCCCAGATACGGAGAGGGTTGCAATCCCGCTATTGCCCATGTTTCCTCTTCTTATTAGGGATTCGAATGCCATGGAACTGGCGAAATCGGGCCGTTATCTACCCAGGGTTTTATTCGTGGAGAATTAATGAGTGATTTGGAATGCGGGGGAATAAGCTTGTCTATCTAAACGCTGAAATAAGCATGAGTTGGCAAACTTCCTCCATTATGGGAAGAAAGGCTACGAGAGCGATTTGAGTTGAACAAAAAGTTATTCATTAGTGATACTCTTAGGGTCTAGATTATCTAAAGTTCGATTATAAACTCCATAAATAATGAAAGCTGTGATTAAATACTGCCAGCTTCTCATCTTGTCCTATTCATAGCACGCCGAAAATCTTTTTCCCATTTCAGCTTCAGACAGGGTATCGCAACCAATCGTTCAACGGAAAACCGGCCCGTTCAATACCAAGACTTGCTCACCAAAAGAAGAAACGCTGCAAAAGAACAGTCAACCTGGCCCCCACGTCTAACGAGCAGCCATCTCCACGGAGAACCGCCCGAACAACCTCGGCCGACCCCAGAGTGAGTCGACAAGATATCGGGGAAGCTAGAGCACGTCGATGCAAGGCGGCCCAAGAAGCCGAAACAGATACCATCGTTGTTTACTATATTCATCGAAGAGGCGGATTTAGCGCCGCTGTTACAAGGAGTTGGCACGTCTAACGCGCATGATTGCAGTGTCCAATAACGACATATACTTCGTGCATCAATACCCAAATCTCCATCCCAAATTCCCACGTGAGCCCCGACATATCCCCTTCAGGCATACAACCTGGCCTTCCAGTCTAGGCCGTGACAGTGTAGCAATTTGCTCAGCTCTCGGAAGGTTGACCGTCGATCCGTCATCCTGGGCAGACAGACTCGCCTGAACACCTTACCCTTTGAGATCTTGGTGGTTGTATCGGATCTGGAGACCGTATTCCATTGTGTAGCAACAGTGGCACGCAAATTCAGGTGATATACACCAACACCACCATCCCAGACATATCGAATTTTGATATATATTTGCTTGCTTCACCCTGGGTTCAAGATTCTTGTTTCCAAACCCACAGTATCTTACCCAGCAACAACAAACACCCAGGTCGATACTCAACAGCTTCATCGCTGAAACATCAACATGGGGTCCGAATCCATTCACAGTGATAGGCACAATGAGAAGGATGTACGTATTCTTCATCTCGAAGCTCAATCGAGTAGTTGCTGACTTTTTACGATAGCCAAAGCACGAAGTAGCCATCGTCAAGACGGCCATTGGTGATGAAGCCTTCCAGCAGGCCATGATCAAGGAGCCCCCGCCCAAGATCGCAGCGCCCCTCCTCATCTTTGCCAGCATGGTTGCATTCTGTTGCTCTACTGCCAATGGTTACGACGGTTCGCTTTTCGGAACACTCCTTTCCAACGATGACTTCAAGGACTTCTTTGCCGTCGACAACAAGGGCATCGGAGCGGGTATGTTTTGTTCAATGCGGTGTAAGATATCCCAAGACTGACATTATCTTTTAGGCATCGTCACCTCCATGTACCAGATTGGTTCCGTCGTCGCTATTCCTTGCGTTGGCCCTGCTATCGACACTTGGGGTCGCCGTGCCGGTATGACCATGGGAGCTTTCGTCATTATCGTCGGTATCATGATCCAGATCGCCTGCATCAAGACCGCCAATGTTGACCAATTCATGGCTGGCCGTTTCTTCCTCGGTTTCGGTGTCTCTATTGCCGCCGCAGCTGGTCCTACCTATGTCGTTGAGGTGTCTCACCCTGCCCACCGTGGTATTATCACTGGTCTCTACAACGTCATGTGGCCTGTTGGTGCTCTGGTTGCTAGCAGTGCCGCTCTTGGAGGTTTGGACTACAAAGGATCCAACACCTCATGGATGATTCCTGTTTGTCTACAGCTCATGTTCCCCTCTACCATCTTCTGTCTTGCCATGTTTCTCCCCGAGTCACCTCGATGGCTATACACTCGCGGAAAGAAGGAGCTTGCCACTGAAAACCTGATCAAACTCCACGGCCGCGGCAACCCTGATAGCGAATGGGTCAAGCTTCAACTCCATGAGTACGAGGAGCATCTTGAGATGGACGGTAGCGACAAACGATGGTGGGACTACCGTGCTCTGTTCCGCAACAAGGCTTCTATTTACAGACTCACCTGCAACTGTCTTGTCTCTCTCTTCGGTCAATGGGCTGGAAACAGCATCGTCTCCTACTACCTCAGTGCCTTTCTCGATACCGCCGGTATCAAAGAAGGCAAGACACAAGTCAAAGTTGCCCTGGGCATGAACGCTGTTCAGATTGTCTTTGCCGCTATTGGTGCCAGTCTGACTGATACTGTCGGTCGTCGTCCTATGCTTCTCGTTGTCAACGTTGTTTGTGCTCTTTGCTGGGTTGGCGTCACTGTCCCTGCCTCGATTGCCAATATCACCGATCTCGACGACAAGTCCCAAACCGATGCTGTTACCGGCCCAGTGAGCAAAGCGATTTTGGCTTGGGTCTACCTCTTCCAGATCTGCTACTCAGTCGGCTGGACTCCCCTCCAGGCTCTCTATCCCGTCGAGGTCCTCAGCTACGAGATCCGAGCCAAGGGTATGGCCTTCAGCTCCCTCTTTACCAACGCCGCTATGCTTGTCATGCAGTTCGGTATCCCCGTTGCTCTTAAGAACATTGCTTGGAAGACGTACATCGTGTTCTGCATCTGGTGTGTCTGCCAGTCCATCATCCTCTACTTCCTTGTTCCCGAGACCAAGAACCGAACTCTTGAGGAGCTTGACCACATCTTCTCGTCTGAGAACCCGGTCAAGACATCCACACAAAAGAAGTTCTTTGAGGCTGATGCGAACGCCAACATCATCAACATTGAGCCTGCTGTTTCTGACCCCAGCAGGGCTTAGGTGCCAGGCAACTTTCGATTGGCAAGCAAACCATCAGATTTCTATTGTAAATTGAGGTTGAGATTGGAAGCTGGAGGATGCTAGCAGGCTGACGGCATGATGCACGTAGGATAATTAGTTTTAATAAATTCGCTGTGCCCAATACTACCATACGTCCATCGAACATGTTTCAACAGTAATAGGCGGGACAAAACAAGGCGGAAATAATCCTTCATGATTGGTACTATTATTTTATTTATCGCCAGTGTATGAGGTCCTGACCAATCAGTCACCGGAGCATGCTCAACCAAAGGCGAAACGCTGCATCACATACGTGAAATGGAACATGATACACTAGTAAAGCATCTATTGAGCTGTAACCTTTTATTCAAAGAATCACCATGCACGTCGAATGGAAGGTGGACATGGAGTCTTATGTACATCTAGATCGAGCAACAATCTGCGTAACCTCAACAGACCCCGAGTAATATGCCTTACATATAGGAGCCATCATAGAAACCCTTTGAAGTGTAGCTTCCAGACAAAACTGTCGAGATCGACACAGCAGATGAGAGCTTGGTGGCGAACGGGGCACGTTGGCCTTGAGAGCCAGCGCCGCTGTTACCAAACTCTCCAAACAGCACGTGGGCAGTATTCTCTTTACCATTGTTCCAAATAGACCATCCCTTGGAGTTGATGACGGAGCTCATGCTTGTTTTCTGGAAGACAACACGGGCATACTCCCTCCAAGGTCGGCCGAGGTAGTATGCACCGTTGGTGACGGAGTTGCCGGCGGCTGCGGCAATGTTGCAGTTGTTGAAGACATAGTATGACATGTTGGAGTCAGAGTTGCGACCGTTGGCTACTAAATGTTAGGATTCGTGTTTGTTTGTCTAGGAATGAGCTTACCAGTGATGTAGCCAACTGAGGCAGCGACAACTCGGAGGTCAGTCTTCTCAAACCAGGCAGAGGCACGCTGACCAAAGATGAAGTCAGTAGCTCCCTGAATCAGGCAGCGGGAATAAAGTTGGTAGCCATCATTCGCGAGAACAGTATCCTGGAATCCAGTGAGAGCAACGCCGCTACAACTAGTCAGCAACGTTATAATATCGATTCAACCGTTAACATACTAGTAACCACTATCAGCATAAGCGCTCAGAGCCACAGCCTGGCTACCCTGTCCATAAGTGTTGGCAACATTGACGTTGTACAACTTGAAGTTGGCTGCCTTGACACGAAGTGTAGCAGTGGCATCGTTATTGAGACCATCAGCCTGGCTCTTCCTTTCCGTGATGGTGACCTTGTTGCCGCTGTATCCGCTCGTATCGGTAGTACATCCGTAGATTGATAAGTGAGCCTTGCGTTTGGGAACAAGGACCTGCTCTTTGTAGGTGCCCTCGTCAATGAAGATGCACTGCGTTCCGGATGCCGTGGTT
This sequence comes from Fusarium verrucosum, assembly GCA_013623715.1. Taxonomy (NCBI): domain Eukaryota; kingdom Fungi; phylum Ascomycota; class Sordariomycetes; order Hypocreales; family Nectriaceae; genus Fusarium; species Fusarium verrucosum. The sequence continues at coordinate 26,752 of JABFFJ010000070.1, forward strand.
GAGAGAGAGTTGACGGCAGCCTGGATGGTACCGAATTGACCGTTGCCAGGAGACTTCTTGACAGTCACGCATCCAGCAGGGGCAGTTGTGCGACTAGCAGCAAACACTGCAGTGACGAAACTCAAGGCTGTAAGGAACTTCATGGTGGTGTAGATCAAGATAAACGAAGCAGGCCACCTCTGAGATTCGAGCCAAAAAGCGCGAATGCTGCCATTATTTATGTGATATTTTAACCTTCATTCTTAATCCGTTTTGATATAACCTCCAAGTCGTTATACTCCAAACAAGCCTTTCAGGGGGTGCCCCTGATTGGAGGAGAATAGCGAGTTCATCAAAATACGATGTGACTTGTCAAGGGTCGTCCGGAGCGTAACCCTCCGGTATTGATCTCGGCTGTTTCAACTCCTACCGCTGCCGAAGGCTCATCAACTTTATCGAGTTAGCAGGCCATGTTTATCGGATTATGGCCAGATCTAGATGCACTTCAAACTGTTTCCTTGGCGGATAAATATTTTCCGCCGCGATTCTCCTTCAGGTGAGCAAATCCGGGGTAACTTGTTTCACGCGCAAGGGTAGCGCCTTATTTCCTCCACTAACTTTGCCGATGAAGCTCGAGCTTATGCAAAACGCCACATTCAACTGCCGTCAAGGTTGCATTAAACACTTCAAGGCCAAGGAAGTTAATTGCTAGAAAAAGGGGTAAAAGTAATCACGAAACGGGCAAGCTAATGTTTGATAGAAATAGTCGACAGAGAATTGAATTGACCTCTGGATACAGAGTCTAAAGTAGGTAGACTATGGATTACATGTTCTCATCCCCGGGACCGCCATCCAGAGAATCCCCATCCGTATTAGGTACGTGTCTATCGTGCACTCTTTTAGGCCAAGAAGCGGCAACACCCATAAAACATAAGATCATCAAAGATAAGAAGGTAAATCGTCCACTGCAGAGAAACAGACATCCCACTGAGAAGGTAAGAAGGTAAGGTGCGGGAGCCCCAGAGCAACGGAGTGGAAATAGAAGATTGAATCGAAGGTTTTGCGGTTACGCAGTTGCGTTGCTAGGCGTTTCTGTAAAGATGTTAGTGTGTGTTGTTGTTGAGAAGAGGGTGTTACTTACAGAGCAGAGCGATAGCACCCATGGCAAGGAGAGCCAGGACGGGGCGGACGCGGTCACCGCCAGAGACAATGACAACATCGTCAGAGGAGCCACCGTGCTTGCAGACAGTAGGCTCAACCCAAGGAGTAACGTCCCAGGGGTTGTAGCCGAGGCAGGTGGTGTAGGCAGTCTTGCAGGTCTCGATGACGGCACCCTTAGCATCACAGCAGGACTTGTAGACAGTGGTGCACTGAACAGCGCACTCTTCCTCGTGGCCGTACTTGGAGTTGGAGCTGGAGTCAGAGCTGGAGCTGGAGCTGGAAGAGCTGGAGCTGGAAGAGCCGCCAGTCTTGCCGGTGTCGCCGGACTTGGAACCGGACTTGGAGTTGCTGTCAGTCTTGGAGGAGTCGCCGTGCTTGCAGACGGTAGGCTTGACCCAAGGAACAACGTCCCAGGGGTTGTAGCCAAGGCAGACGGTGTACTCAGACTTGCAGATCTCGATATCAGCACCCTTAACGGCACAGCACTCATCGTAGACAGTGGTGCACTGGACACAGCACTCTTCCTCGTGGCCGTACTTGGAGTTGGAGCTGGAGCTGGAGGAGCTGGAGCTAGATGAGCCAGACTTGGAGTTGTTACCGGTCTTGGAGGAGTCACCGTGCTTGCAGACAGTAGGCTTGACCCAAGGAACAACATCCCAAGGGTTGTAGCCAAGGCAGACGGTGTACTGGCTCTTGCAAATCTCGATATCGGCACCAGGGACGGCGCAGCAGTCATCGTAGACGGTGGTGCACTGGATGCAGCATTCCTCATCGTGGCCGTACTTGGAGTTGGAGCTGGAGCTGGAGCTAGAATCGTACTTGGAGTTGTAGTAGTCCTTGCCGTGCTTGGTCTCGTAGTCCTTGTAGTAAGAGTCGGCGTGCTTGCAGACAGTAGGCTTAACCCAGGGGACGACATCCCAGGGGTTGTATCCGAGGCAGACAGTGTACTTCTCCTTGCAGATAGCAATATCGGCACCAGGGACAGCGCAGCACTCATCATAGATGGTAGTGCACTCGAGGCAGCAGTACTCAGCGGTGTAGTAACCCGCGTGGTAGGAGCCAGAGAAGGAAGAAGAAGAAGACGAGGAAGAAGAGTAGTAGGAGCCGTATCTCTCAATGAAGTAAGACTCGGTGTAACGAGACTCGTACTCAATGTAGTAGCTCTTGTCGTGCTTGCAGACGCTGGGCTTGACGTAGACACCGTCGTAGGGGTTGTAGCCGAGACAGACAGTGTACTGCTGCTTGCAGACCTCGATGTTGGCGCCCTCAATGCTGCAGCACTGCTCGTAGACGGTGGTACACTCGACGCAGCAGATCTCGGGGGTGAAGCAGCTGCCGGTACCGCAGACACAGATACCAGGAACAGGGAGGCTGGTGGGCCTGGTCATGGTGGTCATGGTGCTGCTGGGGGGCACAGGCAGACCAGTGGTGGTGGTCATCGAGGTGGGCAGGGTCGTGGTACCGGTACCGGTGGTGGTGGTGCCGGTGGTAGTGGGAGGCTGAGGAGTAGGGGGAACCGGGGGAACCACCTGACCAAGGACACCTGAGCTCAGGGCCAAGGTCAAAAGACCAGAGAGACCAGCGGTGTATCTCATCTTGAAAGATGGGATAGCAGAAAAAGAGAGTGATTAAGTTGGATGTAAAACAAAAAACAATTAAAGAGTGAATGTGAAGAGTTAGTAAAGAGTGGCAGTCGCAACCGGCTGTGAAAGAGTGATGCTGGCTGAGCTGAAGAAGTTGAATTGGGGAGATGTTGACGGCCTTCTTATACCTGGATTTCGATACAGATGTGCCCTTGAAAGCTCTCAGACTAGATCCTGTTAAGACACGACAGACTGGCTTGCAGATCTGGGGAAGGGCCGCTGGAATTGCGGAAATTCAATGTTCCCCCAGCATGTCAAAGCCCTCAAGGACCGCCCTGCCTGTCAAATTTACCTCAAAAGAGACATACCCCTAGATAATGTCTCAGAAGGATATTTGATAGGTTGATCAAATGACCTTTTATTTTGGTAAAGAATGTTGTAATTCCGATACTGATTTGAGAGACGTTGTGTTGTTACCGGCTTGGCAACTGGTTTCTTGGTGTCTGTCTGGACCATGATTTGGATATACAATCTATGCCCAGAGGTTTCTGTTCTATTTTCTCTTGGCTCAAAAGTCTTCGAGTGACTCTTCGAGAAAAGCGGCTGGACTAGAATGGGCGGGCAAGCTTCTGTTCGCGATTTCAAGGGGTAGTGAACACAATGTCTCGGGCCCTCGGTTTAGTCACAACCTTCCCTCAACAAGCATCCAATCGTGTGTCGTAGACCAAAAAGGCCTCATTTCTGGAGTGGAATCCGACTTGCCGACGTCCGATGCCCAGACTGCTTGGCTCGCAGACTGAAGCAATCCAGCGTATAAGCTTCAAACAAGAATGCAAGACCCCTTTCACAGACATTCGGATAAAGAGGGGACGGTTTCAAAAACAGCCATCTAATTTTAACATCAATTGAGTTTATAATGAGTTTGAGATATTGTTTCTGTGAGGGACAGATCGTCAAACCGGGTCTGGATCAAGTTAACTAACACAACGTTGAATTAAATTGCTAAGTCACCATTCCCGTGAAACCGTTGAGAAGACAGATTTAATCTCACTATCAATCTGGATCGTATTGACCGCCTGCCAATGTCCGGAACTCGCGCGGAAATTTGTGACACAGGAGACATATCAGAAGGTCTCAGACGATCCTTGAGAATGTTTCGCCGGGGCGCAAGTCTAAGAAATAAGCAACTATGCATTTCTTTAACCTTGTTTACCTTATTCGTTTAGCATTTTACATACCAATCTAAAATGTAGCCAGATAAGATGTTGCGCCACCAGAAATATGAGAGGGACAAATGTGCACCCTGACGAGGAATTTACCCTGAAGTCGAAAGAGTCAAGACCAGATGATTGATTAATAGGGGTAGTGGAATGACAATGATTGTTCCCGGAGATAAGTTGGAATGGTTAGGGTAATATCGAATCCGGCGTCAAGTTTGTTGAGGTGAGTTGGAGGTCCATGTCCCATTCTGCAAGCCGTTTTCCAAACATGAGGCTGTAAAGAATATATCGAACGAGATGATTCAAACCAAGAGCTTCAAGTCCCCCAGCATCTTCAATAATCTTCATGGCCCCCAAAACGTGCTTTGCGGCTACAGGATGATCCCCACATATGATCTGGAGTGTTAATAATTGATATCTGTTATTCTTTCACTCTTGATCCCCTGGCGACTTACCTCATCAAGAGCAAGAACCGTGGTCATAGCTACAGCATTTCGACGAGATGAAATACTGCTAGACGAGAGGCTCTTTTGTACAGTCTGTAAATAGTATTGTTTATACTTGATAGCCAGGTAGGTATACTCGTCGCGCTGCTCCACCTGTGATAAGTGACGGCAAGCTGCAAGGAGGCAACCACGGAGTATGATGGGTTCAGTTGCAGCGAAGAAGATCCAGTTATTTCGAATGTTAGATGCTTTATCCTTGATGTCCAACATGACAGGACAATGTGCAACCTGGACGGGCAGTACTACCTGAAGGTCTGCGATTCGTTTAGTGCTGGTGTTTCTGGGAAATACTACCCTATATCTGTTGGTGCGACTCACAGTGGTTAAATATGAAATGTTCTGTAGGCAAAAGAGATTGGAGAAAATGAATGATGCCATCGGGCTGAAAGTCACCGGGTAAGGGACGAGATATCGATATTAATGCTTTGGGTTCGTTGGTCAATGGTGTTTGAGTTTGAACAGTTATATCGTTATTCTCCGAGTCTGTCTCAAGACCATTTCTTCTCTGTTGCGCCTTGTATTCCGCCATTCGTTGCCTCCTGGCTCGCGCATGAGCTACGCGAGCTGCGTGAGCGTGAGCTTTCCTGGTTGTCTTGGCTGAGGCGCGTTGGCCTGGATGAGTCACTGTGATAAAGTTCATTGTGAAAGTTCATACACGGTCTAATATTGGATGATAATTGTCAAAGACAGATTTGGCCGTCGATTGTATTGCAATTAATGCGGCTTAATAATTGAGAATCCATGACGTCGCCAAGAAGTGCTCCTACTGTACTGGGCCTAGTGGACTTACATAGTTACAGGTAGTACTTGATTTGATCACCAGCCTCTTCGTAGACAGCGTCAAAAGCTGCAGCCACTTCTTCTGGCAAAGGCCCCTCCTCAATCGTATCGATATTGGTCTCGAGCTGTTCTGGGCTTGATGCACCAATTATAACAGCATCTCCATACTTTTTGTCGAGAATACTGTGATGAGTCGTCCATCGAAGCGAAGCAGCGTGTCCGCCAATCTTGTACTTGGCCGCCACTTCAAGGGCTTTGTCCACTGCTTCATCAATTGATGGCTTGACGTAAAGAGAAACATAAATACTCCCTGCTCTATGCTATGACACCAATAAAAATCAGCATTTATTCTATACATCAACAACATGGATTGGACTCACCGATGGATTAAATCTCGATTTTGGTGTAGGCTTCTTGTGACTTCCAGCAAACAAGCCACCTGCAGCAGGACTGTAGGCATAAAACGCCATGTCATACTTGCGCAGGATTGGAAACAATTCCTTCTCACCACCACGAACAAGTGGGTTATACTGGCCTTGATAAGCGACAGGCTTTACAAATCCCCGTTCTTCACAGATATCGATCGCTTGCTGAACCTCGTCGGCTCGGTAATTAGAGACGCCCCAAGCCTTGATCTTGCCCTCTCTATACGCTTGATCCAGAGCCTCAAGTGCCGGCCCAGGTGGATTCTTTCGATCAGCAACATGAAGGTAATAGATATTGATCTGATCAACCTTCAGAAGCTTGAGCGAGTTGTCAATATCGTGGGAGACACTCTCTTTGGTGTGACCCTTGAACCAGTCGGCCTTGGTGTCGATGCTGAATCGATCGCCGGCAGAGACAGCGCCGATGCGAGGTTCAGAAGTGTATGGAGCATTGGGCGGATACACGGCACCACTGTCGATTTGGGTGTAGCCGCGTCTGGAAAAGACATTGAAGAAGGCATTGACTTCTTCGGGGGTGTCATAACGGGCTGAAGGGTCAGCCTCGCTATCTCCAACCTATATACATGTTAGGTAGGTATACGTTGGGATATCAGCAGCAAGTTACTCACATTTGAGGCCCCAAGGACCAATTTGAGAGGTGACTTTTCTGCGGTGGCCATGATAATCTTTGGTTAAGAAGGTTTGTAAGTTTGAAGACAAGAAGAAGTGGCTGACCAGAAAGCTTCCATGGTGGAATGGTTACGCCTTTTATAAACTTCACTTGACAATGACCATTGATCAATCGTAGAAATTGTTGAAATCTGCCAAGGTTTGCTCTTGTCAAATAGGGAAACTGCACCAACGTTAATGGAACTTACATACTTCGCCGTTACTACGTGGTAATTATGCGACTTTTTCGTTTGGCGATGGAGGCGTTTTGCCAAGATTTGCAGTTTCCTATCTTGGTAAGTGTACTATCTTGCAAGTCCGGCACTTAACTACGGTGCGAAAAGTCCAAGTGCCATGAATTTTCACGAGCTGCGAAGTCCAATTTGTAATATTGCAATAACTGATAGGTGCTTGAATAAGCAATACGTCGATTACGAATCATCCAGTGGATGCGTGAGTTCATGGCTTCATATCAGCTGGGTTGAAGCATCCGCCACTAGCGAACCTGGTGCTTGCATGCACTCAATTAGAGACGAGATCGGTTGGTATAAGCTCATCGTCTATCTATAGATATACAATTATCCCACGTAGTTGGATTCCATCCAGCCACCATCTACATAGATCTCCTGTTTCGTCATAAACTTGCTCTCATCCCCCAGCAAGAAAGCAATCGCGGCAGCAATCTCTTCCGGCTTAGAATAGCGTTTGATGATTGATGTAAGGTTATCATCTTCCGTCATAGTCCACGTACCTCCACCGTTGGGCAAGTGTAGAGGCTGGCGGATCATATCTGTATCAATACATCCACTGAGACAAATATCAGTATACGGTACTGGGCAATCGAAGTAGTGTTACTTACGGGCATAGAAGGTTGACTCTGATGGGGTTCTTGGGATATTTAGCCCCGCCTTCATAAGCAGCACATTGGCTCAGGCCACGGACCGCGTTCTTTGAAGCTGCGTATGCTCCCATGTTTCCAGAGGCATACTTGACCTGCTGGCTACCGCAGTTGACGATGCTGCCTCCGGGCTTCATGTGCTTCATCTCATATTTAATGCTGTTGAAGGTACCAATGACATTGACATCGAGCACTAACTTCAGCTCCTCGAGGTCAAGTTCCTCGATGGGATGGATACTTCTGTTCATCTTGGCTGTACAAATGTCAACATTCAACCCTGTATACCTATTGAAAAGTTGATTGCCTCACCTGCGACATTAGCAGCACCATCCAGCTCTCCCCACTTAGCAACCGTTCCCTCAATCCAGGCTTTCACGTCATCAGGCTTTGTGACATCAGTGGGGAAATAAATGACCCGGTCCTTGACATCCGGGATATCTCTCTCGATGCCGGCAAGAGCCTTCTTCAAGTTCTCTTCAGAGGTAGCAGCCATAGACACCTTCGCTCCACGAACCAATAGGTAACGTGTGAGAGCCAAGCCCGATCCCCGACTCGCGCCAGAGACGACAATGACCTTGTCTTGGAAAGGGTACGGGTTTGCCATTTTCGGTCGCCAAAAGTAAAACTGATATTCAGAATGCAGCCTGTAAGAAATGGCTAATGCTGTTGACTGGTAGATTATATAGAAGTCTGGACTGCTTTCCGGTAAGCCAAGCCTGATAAGTGGTCCGATGGGGCAGAGAGTGATGGACTACGACCAGGGGCGTGAAAGACTGATAACCGAACAGACATGTTGGTATGGGGACAAAATGGATCTTCTTGACTCGTGGGTACTGTCGGCCAGGGGTGAGATTGACTCGTCGCGTTGCCTCTTTTCTCGAGAGCACATCGCACCGGATAAGATTAAACCGACCATCGTGTGGTGTTGTTGTATTGTCAGGCTGTCTAGCCAGCCTGTAGCAAAGCTGTTTCAAAGAGGACTTCGCCTTGGTGCTGATCCCTACCATAGAACCTGGGGAGTTGTATTCCGGAGAAGGGGGAAGGATTTCTCATGGCGGTTGTCAATGCAGTTTCTGCATGACATGGGTCCGCAAAGGGGGGAAACAAAACTTCTTCAGCATATTTTCTTATTCTTGACATGACACAACGGCGGTAAGCAAGTGTTACACGAGATGATGATGATGATGATTAGCGTCCGCAACAAGCAACAACGTCTGTTACAACCCCGGCGGTCCGGTCCGAGATTGTCATCTAGTCTCTCTTTTCGCGTTGATCAAACGAAGCGTAGTCCATTTGTGGGTTTTGCATGGATCTCTCGACAAGGATATAATCCTTCCCACGACGTGGGGACTCTTGTCTTCTCTTTTCACGGGATGACAAGAGTTTCCGGACGAATGAGAATGAAACCCAAAGTCAGATCATCAACATTCAACTCGACAAAAGTGACATATCGTCAAAACAGTCACTAAATCCTAGGGAGCTGAAAATATTAATACGCCACTTCCAAGGATGTTCACCATGATATGATGTCTTTGTCTAGAACCAACCCAGCGGCCTGGAACCGTAAACGGAGGATTCCCAGCCCTGTTATTTCTGAGATAAGTCTCCACTAGTAATAACGGATGATAAGCACGCTATAGCAATGATCGCCGCAGCCGTTGGGTGATCTTTACGAAAATCATGGATAGCCGAGAGTTGCATTGTGAATCGGTAATCTTGGCCCGCTGCAAGGAACGGACCATCAGGTTACCGGACCACGTTACCCGATTGCTTTCCAATTATGAAGCCTAAGAGAGATCAGGCACATCTGTCAGTGTGGATCTTGCATCACGCAGAAGGAAAAGTGATGGACCGGAGAGACTCCTCCAATGCAGAGCGATATCCCCTGGGGATCGTTACAATTAGCCCAGTCCAGGTTCTGCGAATGGGCATGTGGTCTTGTGAAGAAAAAGCAATTCTATGTTGGCTGGCAAGCTTGTCAGTTCAGTCTCGTCTAGCCACTGCAAAAGTGCCCATGTTACAGAGCATTTTCTCTTCTCTCTTGTCTCGATACTATGTTGCATGTTACGATGGCAAGTGAGGCTTGTAGTTTATGCCATGAACAGCCACGACTCCTTTTCCAGGTCCCCGGGTTATACATTTGGGATCTCAGCGGGGAGGAAATCCTTGATTAACAGCAGTGGGACCATCGCAAAAGAAAAGAAAGCTTCCAGCATGGTCTCTACGAGATACAAGAAGGGATTAAGCTTGCAGATTTGACAATAGATTAATTGCCCTCCATCTGCAGTTCATCTGCAGGTAAACCCTTCTACAAATCATCTACTCTATCTCCGGGAACAAGCCAAAGTGTCGGGCTCAACTCGACTGTCACCATGGACGCCGACCCATACATGATGGAGCCGCCCAAGGGGCAGGATAGATGGGAAGCAGGCAGTGCTGCTACTATCCAGATCATATTGGGGGCTTGTTTGTTTACACTTGCGACGGTTGTCTATGGGTTACGTATTCTGACCAGAGTTCGACTCTTGAAGAACCCCCTTCGTCTTGATGACTGTAAGTTCATTCTGTTTCTTTAATGGGATTGGCTGAGCTGACTATGGATATCTAGTTCTCACTGGTGCATCTCTGATAGCATGCTGGGCGTTCTATGCATGCACGATGGGCAGTAAGTCATCATATTTCCGATCCCCCCGTATAATACTCACGCATATCTAGTGGTTGCTCAGGGTGGTTGTGCCACCAACTTCTGGCAGGTCAAGCAATCGGAATATGAAGTCTTGCTCAAGGTACGCTCACCAATGCCCCAACTTTCACAAGTCTAACCTTCTCTAGTGGACTATTCCCGTCAACATCTTCTACATGCTCTCTTCCGATCTCGCCAAAATCTCCCTTCTCTTCTTCTATCTCCGTCTCTCCCCCGAACGAAACTTCCGCATCGTCATACACGTCCTGATTAGTCTTTTCGGTCTGTACGCTGTCATCTACGCCATGATTAGTCTCTTTGGTTGCCAGCCTATCAAAGCTTCATGGGATCTTGCTGCACTAGCGACGGGAAAGTGTGTGGACAAGTTTGGCTTCTTCTTAGCTGCATCAGTCGCAAATGTTGTCATGGATCTTGTCATTTTGCTTCTTCCGTTGCGCATTGTCATCCCACTTCAGATTCCTCGGCGTCAGAAGTTATCACTCTTGTTTCTCTTTACCACTGGTGGCTTGTAAGTAACCCTTTGCATCTCCCAGTCATCTTATTAATATTTGCAGTGTCATCATCGTCGCCATCTACAACTGCGTCCTCACTGTCAAGCTATTCAGCAGCCCCAACTACACCTGGGGTCTAGCGTATGAACTTTGCTGGATGTACGCCGAACTGACTGGCTGTGTCATTTGCGCATCTGCTAGTTCTCTCAAACCTTTCTTTAAGCGAGTCCTGCCCAAGATATTCAGCAGTCACGGTGCCAGCTATGGTGGTCCATCCGGAGCAACTGGAGGATCAAATGCTATCAAGACTAGTCGAAGGCAGTTTAGCCGCAAGCAAGACGACGCGATCGAACTTCAGTCTGGAGATGATTCCGAGTCGGGAAGAAAGGTCACAGATGACGATGAGGCTAAGCTTTGGCCAAAGCCTCAGCAGACCTTTGACCATGGAGATCACAAGGTTTTGGTGACTGCGCCAGGAGTCAGCTCTGGTGTTGCTGGACCAGGAAGAAATAGCACCAGGTATCACAGCAATAGCAGGCCAGACGGGATCGAGATCGTATCAACAACGGAGGTTATGTACAGTTCTAGATAGAATGTCCTTGGCTTTACTACTTTCAACAACAGAGTCTTTCACTACAAAGAACGACTTGATGAGAAAAGCCTACTGACGTTGCATGACTTGGAGATTTGAGCGATCAATGACAGTCTATTCCGTTTTAAAAGAGTGCAATATTCGTCCGTATCTGAAGTATCTAGAGCCCCTTCCAGAAGAATGTCCTGGGTAGAACAAAGCTTGCCCGGGCAATTTCGTCCTTGGGATTCGAGCTCGAAGCAAGTATCACAGTGTATGTACCAGCCTCAGCCTCCCATTTCGACGCTTCCTGTGACCAGAACGACACCGAGTATTTGTCAAGACTCAGATCGACCCTCTTGGTCTCACCAATCTCCAAGTATACTTTAGTGAAGGCCTTCAACTCTCGGATTGGTCGCTGAAGAGAGCTGTCAGCGTGGTGGATGTAGAGCTGAGCAACTTCAGCGCCTGCGAAAGCACCCTTGTTTGTGATGTCAACCTTGACGCCCATCGCATGATCAACGGCAGGGGTAAATTCCTCAGGGACAACGAGGTTTGAGTATTCGAACTTGGAGTACGACAGACCGTGGCCGAAATAAAAGAGAGGTTCCCGGTCAACCATCTCGTAGTATCGATGACCGATGAAGACCCCCTCTCCGTACATAATGTCATAGTCGGCTTTGGAGAAAGTGAGGTAAGCTGGTGTATGCTTGATAGACTTGGGGAATGTCAATGACAGTCTTCCAGAGGGGTTGACTTTGCCGAAGAGAACATCAGCCATTCCGTGGCCTGTTTCTTGGCCGCCAAACCAGGCATGGAGAAGAGTCGCCGCTTTTGATTCCCAGGGCATCTCGATGGGCAATCCCGATTGGGTAATGATGATCTAAGAGTTTGTCAGTCAGGGGAGTTTTGGCTAAAGTACGGTCAGCTTACAGCATCCGGATTCGCTTCCAAGACAGCTCCAATCAATTCATCCACGCGACCTGGTAAATTCAGATGCTTTCGATCGCTGCCCTCATACTCAAAGTCTGAGGAAAGGCCTGTGATTACAATAGGGACGTCGACATTCTTAGCAAGTTCCACGGCATCCTTGATTCCCTGGTCTTGATCATAGAGCTCGTAAATCCCAACACGTCCAGTGAGTGTTAGTGCAGTTCCAACGCCACCCGCCAGGTTTTCGTTGACCTGAAGGACTTCAAGATCAAGAACTTGTCCCTTCTCAAACTCTCCTTCGTAGAACCGCTCCATGGAGAGACGGTTAAAACAAGGGGTCGAATCTGTCTTGGGAGGCTGGCTCTTCCATAGATCGATGACTTCCTTTCCATCGATAATTAGCTTGCCCTTTCCAGAAGTGCTGAAGCCAAATTTGAGTTTTCCAGACTCATGAATCGTGTACTTGGCTCTCGCTCTGACGAAGTACTTGGATGGGATGCTCGCGTGGTAACTCTCTGGAACATCGACCAGCTGTTTATGTGCTGTAGTTGATACAAAGGCCTTGGTGTCTGGGTTTTCTTCGGGGTTCTCGCCAAAGATTTCGACGAACCAACCCTCGGACTTGGAGTCTGGGGGTGTGTGGCCCTTGATGAGCGGACTGAATCGGAAGGCTAGTTTTGGTGTTAGTATGGATACATCAGTTCTGTTCAAGTCTTGTGCTTACAGTTGCATCCTGGAGTGTAAGTGATGTTCTCCTCCCCTACGACCTCTTTGATCGCTTCGTAGGGAGTAATGCCGTAGTAAGGTTCAACCTCAGCACTTCCACCGCCACAAAGAGCGGGATTCTTGACGTGATCTCCAATAAGTCCGAATTTCAGCTTCTCCGGATTCTTGATAGGCAGTTTTCTGTTGTTGTTCTTCAGCAGTACAACTGATTCCGCAACAAGTTGTCGAATCAGAGCGCGCTGTTCCGGAGTGTCTGACTGGGGAGCCTTGCCTGACTTCTCACCAGCTTTGACCTTGTTGACGAGGTTCAAGACATTCTCAACAGCTTGGTCGAGTGTCGCTTTGGAAACCTTGCGAGAGTTTACAGCGATACTGAGACGCTTTCCTCTCCAATCGGTAGGTCCGGGCATCTCAAGATCCAACCCAGCGTTGATAGCCTCTGACGTGCTATACGTGCCAAACCAATCACTCATGACAAGACCTTGAAATCCCCACTCCTCACGGAGGATCTCTTTCAGCAGTAGAGGGTCCTCGCTTACATGAATGCCGTTGATCTTGTTGTAGGCTGTCATGATTGTCCAGGGGTCTGATCCTCGCAGTGCAAGCTGGAAGGGCAGCATGTGGACTTCTCGGAGGGTACGCTCGGTCATGACCACGTTGTCCTCGATGCTATTATCGGACTGATCATGGGCTGCATAGTGCTTGACGCTGGTTGCGACGCCCTGCTCCTGTACGCCATTGATATAATGCGCACCTAAGGTACCGCTAAGGAAAGGATCCTCGCCAAAGGCTTCAAAGCCACGTCCAATCAAGGGTGAGCGCTGCAGACAAAGTGTAGGTGCCAATAAGACATGAACCCCGCGGTACTTGGCCTCCTCGCCAAGAAGACTGCCGATTTTGTGCATGAGCTCAGTATTAAAGGTTGCGCCCATTCCTGTAGCCGAAGGCAGCATAGGACTGGGCATCTAGTGGTAGTTAAGTGTTAGTCCAGTTCCCAATAAGACAGTAAGGAGTACTTACGCGAGTGAATGATCTTCGACCTCTAATTCCATGAGGACCATCTGAAGTCTGTCTTGTCAGCTGCGTCTTTTTCTCTCATACCAACCAGACTTACAATAAGAGCAGGAATTCCATGACGGTCCAGACCCGTCATTCGAAACGATCCCTGGCCAGCGAGTAGCTCCACCTTCTCATCCTGCGTCAACTGGCTCAAGAGAGCCTGAACGTCTAGAAAATCTGCCTCAGCCATTGTTTCCGATGATGAACGAAGACGATAGTTGAGCAAGCTCATGAAGAACGAGCGATAAATATGCAGTTTTGTTGAATTGGCTCTACTAAGCAGGATTTAGCCGTCGGCATTTCGGGCCGCATAAATAGATATTCCCCTCATTATTTGGTGACATCTTGGCGTTCACGATCGTCGTATTAAGCTAATTCTTAAATATACACAGACGCTCCGAAAACATACACAGATAGGTACCCACTGCAATTTATACTAACATTACAGGGTATATTCCACTAACCCAAATCCTAGCTATAACCCTAACTATAGCTATAACCCCTATCCTAACCTGCAGCGCAAGCGCCTACTAGCTAACCCTAATCCTAGCCCTTTTTTCCTTACTTTTCTAGCTATTTTATAGCTAGAAAAGTAAGGAAAAAAGTAAAAGAGAGCTATTAAGAGGAGACTTAAGGGGTAGAGTTATAGTATATTTAGCACTATAACTAACTATGCCCTGCTATTAGCTGCGATTTTAGGGCTTCTTATTGGCTCTAATCCCTATTTTATCTATATATGTTTTCGGAGCGTCTGTATATGTTTAAGCATTGGTATTAAGCGGGCATTCTCTCTTTTTAGTGCGGAGACTCCGCTTTGACTGGAGAGTCACGATAAATATGGCAAAGCGTTATAATTAACTCTAGTTTAGGTATCAATTGATATTGAAAACCAGTGCTGAGTATTTATAGACCTTGGTAACTAGTGTCATAGCCTTCAAGACATAGCTATACTGCGTGTTTAATTGTGTCGATTCCGTGCTATAAGACCTCGTTATTCACCTATATATCTCTGCAATATCGGCCATAGACACTGCCACCTTAGGCAGGCTTCTGTCCGGTAATTATTAACATGCGAAACATGCCACCCTTCTCCTTCATCTCCTTCACAAACCTCTCCTCCAGATTCTCATATTCAGGCCCAGAAATATCGCGACTAAGACCTGCTACTATTAGCTTTATCTAAACATTACTAATAATTATAACTTACCCTTTAGACTATCTAAGTTATTATTTTTATTAA
>JABFFJ010000071.1:0-25243 GCA_013623715.1 Fusarium verrucosum
ATCTACAACCTCCACATCCCACCCCCCCCAAAACGTCACCTTAGCTCCATTACTGACGAAGCCAGGTTCTCTAGTTAGGGTCCTCACATGAGCCTCTGGCCTCTTGATATATCTAGTCCATCCTCACGCACCTTTACCTTGACCCCTGGTTCCTCTTTCCAGTCACATTCAATCCGATATTAATCATCTGCCTTTACTTTGCTTTGCATAGATAGGTTAAGGTCAATCCATTTAGACCAAACCGATATCTATCAACTCACCCCACCTTCACTTACACACGGTCCTCCCACCTGTTGTGTATATCACCATCCTCCTCCCACTTACACATCCACCCTCTTGTCTCTCTCACATATACATACACATACACACAATGGCTTCTACATCACCACTACGATACCTCACAATGGAGGAACTCAACAAGACTGCCCTCGACCAGTTTGTCTACCAGCCTGTGGGTCGTGACATGATCGCCTATCTCGCCCAAGCCGCCCACAACGTCATCGCCTGCGACTCGACTCTTATGCCTCCCGCTCCCGCCGAGCCTCGCCATAACCTCCCAACTCCTCCCCGGAGTCCCGAGCCCCGAACAGTTCGATCCGAAGATGGAGCTCTACCCACACTCGAGGAGTTCATTACACAACTTGTCGTCTCTTCCAACGTCCAGGTTCCTACTCTCATGTCAACCCTCGTCTATCTTGGCCGCCTCAAGTCAAAACTTCAACCCATGGCCCGAGGTCTGCGATGTACAGCCCACCGTATCTTCCTTGCAGCCTTGATCCTCTCGGCCAAGTACCTCAACGACAGCTCACCCAAGAACAAGCACTGGGCCAACTACAGCCACATCACCAACGAGTGCTACAACTTTGGCTTCAGCCGCACTGAAGTTAACCTTATGGAGAAGCAGCTTCTCTTCCTTCTCGAGTGGGATCTGCGAATTACCGAGGAGGACCTCTACCGGGATCTCGACGACTTCCTCGAGCCTCTCCGCCACAAGATTGCCGAGCGACATGCCAGGAAGCTTCGACACCGCGAGGAGAAGCGACGGCAGTATGCCGCCTCCACACGTTATCCCAGCCCAGCTTCTTCTCGTGGCCACTCCCGATCTCGAGGTTCAACTCCCGAGCACGCACGAAACCTCTCTGGAAACTACACACCTCCTGGTCTCAGCTACAGCAGCTCTTCTAGCTCTTACGCCTCATCCATCTCATCTGGCCGTGCTTACTCCCAGGCCACTACTCCTCTAGAACACTCCGAGCCTGAGCCTTACTACTATGAGTCTCAACACTGCAGCCTCTACGACTCACCTGTCCAGATCGTTCCCGATGTTGACTACCCCAAGGCGCATATGCCTAGTGGCCGCATGCTTCCTTATGAGATCTCTGCCGACGAGTACCAGCAACTCAACGAGACCTCGTCCAAGAAGCAGCAGCAACAACAACAGCAGCAGCGCTCGAGGCGCGGTATGTGGGGTCGCCTTCTCGGTGGTAGCGTCGCTGTGCGATGAACCACTTGGACGTGATCGGGCACGCACGCGCTTTGATATCTAAATGCATCCTCTTGGCGTTTATACGGACCGATTTTGCATCACATCAACTTTGCACATTTTTCGCATCGAAAAAGAAAGCTTTGCTTGGCTTGGCATGGCGTCGGTTGTTGATTTGTTTTTCTACATACATCTGCTTTCCTAGAGAACCAGATATTACACCGTGCATGGGATGGTAGATACACCGCCCATGATTATTCCCTTTGTCCTGTTACAACTACTTTGTTCTTTTTACAGTTTTCCCGACGGAAAACAGGCGTTGGTTGGGGTTTGCATGAAAGACAGAAGCCTTCCCGGGGATAAGGGGGGCGTGTGCATTACTATTATTACTACTATTACGGACGGCTTGGGTTGGGTGGTTCGGGATTACTTACGCACCTTGTTTGACGGCCTCTACAAAGTATTATTACGCTCCATGTATGGGATTGGATATACGATGATGAGCAAGAAGGAATTGGAAGGAATAGGAATAGGGGGGCATGTCAAACACTGCCTCACTTTCAAAGGATTTGGATCATGGAGTTAATTAGGACATCATCATTATCATTTGGGGTACATTATATTACCTTAGCACCTGGAGACACAACAACAACAAACATTCGATCTAAGAAGAATACAGATACCATTTACATCTTAGTACACTTTTTTTCCCCAATACAAATCGGGCGACATGCTTCGATATTGATATGCACAGTTTACTCATCGTGAATGCCTCTTCCAATCTAGCCTTGCGAGGTTGTCCGCAAGCCATTTTCTCACTATTGATTACAAGTAGCTAATAATACGCTTCATTCCATGTTTGATGGATGAGTTTAGTACTTTAGCGCCTAGAAATAGGCCCTGCTCACAGCCTGACGGTCCGCCTTTGCAGGGTTATTCCCTTCTAGTTACCAATCTTTGGACGTCTCACGACCAATCGCCATAAATGTCATCTCTTGTACCGCAAACGGTCGAATCCTTCGAATTCGGATTTTGACCAGTCCGGGGCGGGATGTAAGCAAACATGAGCTGCACTGCCGAATTCGAGATCCTTTAGTTACAGAACGAAAAACCACACAAAAAAGAAGAAAACAACACATGATGGAATTTAATGACTCGATCATGGAGCGTTTTCGGAAACAAAAAAAAAGCACACACACACCCCCTGCGTTTAATGGAGACGGGGGTTGCGTATGCGGGTGGCGGAAGAAATACGAATTGAGCTTGTTTTATGGAGTTTTTTTGGTTCATATTCATTTACTTGATACGAGGGTGCATGACTAACACTATGTTTCATTCGCAATGGGCTCTGTAAATTGAAACGTGTTTGACTCGAACAGTCAAACGTGATGGTATTTTTAGGATATGCTATCATATATCATGCTTTAATTGTTTGAGTTAGAATGTGTGCATGTCTGAGTTCTTAATGCTGATTGATGATGCAGCACGCGACACTGAATTGAAGTGGAAATTAATCGTGGCTGTGAAGGGAAGTCATCGCGGATCCTTCGGGTGGGCGAACAGCGAGCGACGCGATGGGTGTGTCTCTTGTGTATTCCGTCGGACCCGGGGGAGAATCACGTTGGGGAAATCCTTTCGAGAGATGGTGATTGCGAGAATCCATTTATTGGTTCACGGTCCAAGATCGACACGATGGCATATGCATGCATGCATGGCACGGGGTGTGTGAGATGAGCGAGAGAGTGACCGCGCGGAGAAGTAAGCAGTTGTACACTAAGAGACCCTGGATTTGAGATTTTGGGGGCTATGCCCGTAACTTGGTTATCTAAACGATGGCTTAATACGCAGCCATACCGCGACTACTCCTCCTCTTCCTCCTCCATGTCAACCTTGTGATAGCGAAACCCAATACCGGGCACCCGAGTCCGAAGGCTCAGGCTGCTCAATACTACACTGATGCTCGACAGCGCCATCGCGAGAGCAGCCCACACGGGATCCAGCCTCACCCGTCCTCCGCCCGAAGTCACAATCGGATAGAAACACCCAGCCGCAACAGGCACGGCAAGCATGTTGTACACAACGGCCCAGGCAAAGTTGACTCGAATTCGCCCAAACACTGCGCGGCTGAGGTCCAACAGCGTCACCACGGCCGTCAGCTGCGACGTTGCGAGGACAAAAGCCGCACTGCTAATGGCCACATCGCTTCCCGATCCTATGGCGATGCCCACATCAGCCGTCGTGAGCGCAGGGGAGTCATTGATCCCGTCGCCAACCATGGCGATAGTTGCGCGTTTGGTCGTTGAGCCACTTGCGTGGAGAGAGGCTTGGAGCGATGAGATCTTAGCTGCCTTGTCTGACGGGAGAACCTCAGCTAGCACATTGGACGAGTGTATGCCTACGCGCTGCGCCACCGCGCGGGCGGTCGTGACGTTGTCACCAGACAGCATCCAGACCTGAATACCACGAGAAGTCAAGGCTTTGATGACGGGGATAGTCTCACGACGTATCAGATCGGATATCGAGAGCGCTGCGGCAAGTGTCCAGCCTTCGGCAGATGCTGGCTTTGTGGCCACCAGAGCAACAGACTTGGCTTCCTTTTTCCAAGTCTCAAGGAGTGAACAGGTGTGAGACGGTAGAGTTACCGAATAGTCTCGCATGAGGAGTTCATTGCCAACAATAATGTCCGTCTCTTGGTTATCGATACCCTTGAATGAGGCTTTCATGCCTCTACCAGCCAACTCCTCCAGACCATCAACATGGGTGGAAGGACCATCACCACAGAATGAGACAATCGCCTTGGCTATGGGATGGCTGCTGCTCTCCTCAACAGCCTTGAGCGCTGACAGAAGAACACGGCGTTCCTCCTCAGTAGAGGTAGTGTCCGGAAAGAGAACAGAGTCAGAAATCTTCGGCTCTCCTCCCTCAGTGAGGGTGCCCGTTTTATCAAACACAACGCAGTCAATCTTGCTCGCCTTCTCAAACGCTTCACCACCACCTTTGGCAAGAATACCGTGCTTAGCCGCGATACCTCCGCCTACAAAGATGGCGGTGGGTGCTGCAAGTGCAAGGCCACAAGGGCATGCGACGACAAAAACAGCAATGGCAAACTGGAGAGCAAACACAGCCTGCCCACCAGAGGAAGTCTCCTCCTGACCTGGGACAGCACCAGCGAAGCCAAGCACCATCCAGATAACCCAGGTGAGAACCGCTATCAGAGTGATGACAGGGACAAAATATGTAGTCAAGAGGTCGGCAATCTGCTCAATAGGCGCTCGCTTTGTCTGACCTTCTCGGACAACTTGAACGATCTGGTCGAGCATCGATTGCCCAGAGGTACCCGTAACACGCATGGTTATGGCACATGTCTTGTTGATTGTTCCAGCAAAAACCTGGTCTCCATTGGTCTTCTTGATTAGGCGTGACTCGCCAGTGAGACTCGACTCATCAAAGTTAGTCTCTCCACTGACGAGAATACCATCGGCAGCAGGAGATGCACCGTGAGGCACGCGGATGATATCTCCCGAGTCAAGTTGATCAACAGGTACAGTGCTAGTTATCTGACCCCCAGCCTTGTCCTTCTCAAGGAGGAGGGCTGTTGTGGGACGAAGTTTCCCCAGCATTTCGACTGCGTCTCCAGTCTTGGACTTGCTGTACGCCTCAATGAGTCTGCCCGCAAGAAGAAACAGAGTCAAGAAGACGACAGAGTCAAAGTACATCTCTGTTTTAGATCCATGCTGGTCTCTGCCAGATACCCCCACGGCGATCATCTGAGCAACCGAGGAGATATATGCTATGCTGGTTCCCAGCGAAACAAGCATATTCATGCTGCCAAATCGGTAAAAACGATGCATAAGGGGCATGCGGCTTCCCGTACGCCACATTGTTCGTACCTCTTTGATCGCTCGAATATGAAACACATCGGCGGCAAAAAAGTAGACGGGAGTGGCAAGGATGAAGAGAGAAATATCGAGGCGGCTGAGTCCAGAGACCCAAGGTTTCATGAGATACATCTTCCCGTGGTTGGAATCGGGGAGTAAACTCATGTATACTATGCCTAGAACGAAGGAAGGGATGGCAAAGATGATGGTGAGGATCTCGCGATACAACAAAGCTCGCTGGTGCTTGGCCCTGATGATTCGAGATCGTTCCTCTAGTGTTGGGGGATGATAGATTGAGGCTTTGAGAGACTCGTCAGCTGCTTCGATGGCTCGTAGAATGTGTCTGATGGTAAATCTAGGAGCATCAGGGGTGTATCGAAGTCTCAGGATGGGGTTCTGAGTAGTAGGCTCTTGGAAGATCTGGAGTCGACCTGGAGCAAGGCTCTTGAGAGTTGTGACGATTCGCTCTGGGCATCGCGAGCAAAATATGCCGTCGACGCGCACTTCGACCTCACGCTCATCAGCCGTCACCTTCTGCTCTTGTAGGTTGACTACTTGATCGATTGCGGCTTCATATCCGAGATCCTCGATGGCATCGACAATGTCCTGAGCTCGGTCTCCGTCGGTGTATTCGATAGTTGCGCTGTTGGAAACGAGGTTGACGGCGACTTTTGTGATCCAGGGATACTTTTCGATCTCCTGGGTGATTGTATTGGAGCAAACAGCACATGTCATGCCGCCGATAGAGAGTGTGACTCGCCATGAAGGAGCAGGCGTGGTCTCTGTGACGACCTGCTGAAGGGGATAAGGTAGGGAAGAACACCTTGTAGGAGTATCGGATACGATGGAGGAGACTCGGGCCAGATCTCGCTTGTCATCAGGTGCCTGTTCAGGGATCATCTCGGACTTGCAGGCTTCGCAATTCTCGAGATGTGCAGCGCGGGCCGTCTCTAGGGCTAGAGGTGATACCTGCGGACGCCAGAAGTGAAAGAAAGAATCAAGCCAGCCATCGGAGTGTTCAGCGTTACGGCTACTCTCCCCTTCGACTTGGGAGGTGCGGTAAAGATCATGCGAGGATCTTGCGGTGGTGTTGAGGCCACTCACTTCGAAGCCGGCATCTTGGAGGACTCTTTGCATGCTGTCAACCGAGACGAAGGAGTTGTCCTTGTGCTCTATTGTAACGACCGAGGTAACGAGGTTTGGGGAGACCCATAGTACATTGTTGCCAAAGGCATCGTGTAAGAGGGAGCGGATCAGAGTGACACAAGTTGGGCAGTGAAGGTTGCCGAGTAGAAAGGAAGTCGTGACAACGGAGTTTGTGGACGCCATTTTGGTGGTGTTTCACAGTTCGAGTATGTATGTGTGTCTTGTGTTGGATTATAGGTCGGTCGAGATGCTCTCGGTGAAGTTTTTGATTCACCTTGGCTGTTTGTTGGCAGTTTTTGGTTTCAGAGAGGAGGAAAAAATATTTATAAGGAATTTAGATGTATTGTTGAAAGTTTCTTTGTCTCTAGTTGCTTCCACGGCCAGTATTTAATACCATGGGGCCAAGGCCAGAAAACCGCACAAATGTCGCAAATGATGACACTATCGTCATGATGCTTTGTCACTAGCGCAAATTAATATTAGCGATGCGGCTGTTGTTGGCTGTTTGTGTTATTTGACTGTTTGATAATGATATTGTGAGTAATGATGCAGAAGAAGAAACAATCCATCCCGTCTGAATTTATTAAACTTTCCATTGTTTAGACAAAGGTAGGTAGGTACTGCCATTTGTTTACACCTTCCTCGGTCAGTACAAGGTGAGCGAGCATCGGGGGAGATCAAGATGCAGACTAAACCTAAATAGGCAAAGCGTCAATGAGCGGTTTGTGCCGTCTCCTGCGTCAATTGTGCCTTGGTTGCTGGGCTATTCAACTCCAAAGATCGATCCATTCCAGCTTAAACTCATTGTTAATTAAATTAATTAATTCCATGTACGACACATATAAGACGCCACGTGCTTTCCTGGACAACGTTGCTTCTCGATATCAAAGCCGAGTAAAAGCATCATTTTTCTCAGCTGCACTCTGTACATACTACCTACATATGTATGCAAGGTAAGGAAGGCCTTTATCCGTATATAGCTGATATGTAGACTCTGCTGCCAAGGCGACATGTTTCTTCAAAGTTTCCACCAACAGAATCCAAAGAAAGAAACACATCACAAGACAACAACTGTTCTTCCTGATCATGCAACTTTAAACATGACCGACATGAGTAAAAGACTATGATCAAGACTTGTCGTGGTCCATCACAGAACCCAAACAGCGGAAACCAAACTACCTGTATCAGGCCTCGATCAAACAAACATGTGATGAAATATGGCCAGATCTTAACTGCCAGGTTAAAAAGAGCGCACCTAGGTATGGATCTCTGCCGACGCATGGCATCTTCTGGTACCTGGCCAAAGCTCTAGTCAGCACGCGTGATCTGTAGATGTACATTCTCACCCAAATCACCAGAAATCAATACATGCTGCAGTTACTGAGTTTCGGTCAGACACTGCGAGTGACTTGGTGAGGGACCCATTCGTCGGATATTTCTTATGGGTCGGTCAGTATCAGGACTTATCCCCATGACCTACCTACCTCCTTTTCCTCTTCCGAGCTGCTTCTCAGGGGCCATCTATTACCGTTAGTTATGCACTAGAGCGCGAGCTTGTCGTAAGCTTAAAACTCAAAAAACAACGACCAAGGCTCATCTTGACTACATTTCCATGCCCATTCTCCTCCACATCCGAGTCTTGGAAAATGCGGAGAAGATGCTGATTATTAGTATTCTATTACGTACAGTACCAGTTTGAAATCTCAGAAGGAACAGAAGCCTTTCTGCTTTGCGGGGGATCCAATCAGCAACGTGATATCTTCTTGGCCTTCGTCTGGGGGAGGGGCAAAAAACAGAGGCCAGAGACGGTTATAAGCGGGCTGGTAGTATTGGGATTGTCAGCAACTTTGCATCCCTTGTCAGATTGACTCCAATACCAAGCTCTCCAACCCTCCAACCGCCCGCTCAGGGCTGGAATCTCATATCTTCCAAGACTTTTCCAAGACTTTTCTACATGCCCTTTATGGAGAATCTCACTACTCGCCAAGCACGCTGACGCCTGCAGGCGAGATTGTGACATTTAAAGCATCTTCTGTCTGTTATCGTTCTTCTCATCTCGTAACTGTAGATGCTTCCGGGCTTGGTAGGTTTTCGTTATTATCATCCAACATGTCGCAATGTGGGCATATTTCCTGAGAGAAAGCGCCAATCTGCGGTGCGGTAATTTTCATGTTGATCGAATGTGACGGCGAGTCAAGCAATCCTCTTCGCCTAGTTTATTCAGCGGGCAGAGGTGGATATTCAAACGTAATAACTCGATGGGCTGCGGGGTGGAAGCACAGCTGTTTTAAAGGATGCAAGCAAGATATGTTATTTTTCAACGTGAAATGGTCCATCTCGACTGTTACCCGCAGCATCACCCGGGCATCGAGCCGTAGAGGGATAGGCTCCAATATCCATGGCCACTTGCAAATATCCCTCGCTGTGATGAATATAGTACCTACTAAGTAGCGGGCACCGGAATTTTGAGGGCTACCGCACCCCGTCATGGGAAATGTTCCTATTGTCCCTCAGAACCAAGTCAACATATGTCGACATAAGGCGTGGCGGCCCGCCGTTCGGAGTAAGGTTCCAGAACCTCTTCTTTTTGGGGTATCAACCGTTTACACGGGAGCTACTCCAAAGGCCATTTAGCGCGTAGGATACAGATTACCTATTTTCTGCCGGCCGCCTCTGCAGTAGTTCATTCGGAACCCAAGTCCGGTTACGCTGAGTCGCCTCATGCGGTAATTGTGAGGGTGGTCATGCCCGGTTATCTCCTGACGCTGCCTGCAAAAGGTCCCCATCTATAATTGCCATGCCTTGCAATGCACGCCTTGATGCGAAAGAAGCGTTATGCACGTCTTGAGGTTAAACAATGAGATCGCTCCCAAGCAATGGACGACATGGATTCCCGATGGAACGTAGCAGTTGTGTGTGTCATGATTCAAGACACGGTAAGCCAAGAGAACGGGGCTGAAGAGATCATCATAAGAAAGCCATCCACTTTGATCATGCGAGAGAGCATTCAACAACCAGCCAAGATATTAAGTATCTGGACAAAAATTAGCCGCCAGGTGAAACTGAGAGCATGAGCAATCTTCCGACATACTCCATAAGAGCGCGGCATGTAGGAGTGAAAATCAAAGAGATGAACCCCCAATGTTGGGTGCAAGGAAACGGTGCCAGGGTTTAGCTTAAAGTTCCACCCCCAGGGGGTAATAAGGACAGTCACTGGGACCCTTGCTTTGACTCTTTCACCAGGTGGAGAAGTCAATATCGCCAGCTTTCGGAGACGAGACCGCTGGTTCAGATTTGGTGAGTCTGGTGCCTTGAGGGAGGGAGAATAATCCTGTTTGTGACCGTGGTACTCAGCAACCAGTCATCCCACCGGCCCCTAATACCCCCAATTCCTTCCGTACGTCGACAAGGCTCCGATGTGGTGTGTTCTTTGTCCAGGAGGTGCATGATGGTGAGACGAAGTATTTACCGCTCCGAAGTACGAGAATTGAATTGGTTGAGCAGGACATACTGTCAGATTAACAGCACCAAGCCACCAAGTAATGCCGTTAGTCACCCTAAGTTTAAAGTCCCGCTAGTCAAGCAGTCTAAACGCGCCACATTGATCATCCTGCTCTAATTAGTGTCTTGTCATTCGTATACACAGAACAAATTTGCCATGGCCATGATACATACATAGCTATCAGCAGCGACGACCACTTGAATCTGACCCTTGACGCCTTATCTCTCACAGATACGCGGGGAGGTGACTAAGTCTCGGCACTGCGTTATCGCTCTTGGTATTTCGTAAAACATGCAACTTATTTGCATGCACCGCGTGCTTGGCTAGATAACGCAAACACCAATGCCCCGTCTGTGCAATCCCCATCTCAGCAGCGTGGGGCCCATCCCAGTAATCAATGGTACTCTGTCGTGTGTGGCGGCTTGGCTTGGGGAGAATGTACAACATGTTATGGGTTGGAATAGTGCCTCGACTCTTGGCTCTTCTTCTCAGACGACTCGTCCCCTTCCACTTTCTCTTGGCATCGTCGCCTCCTCGGGCAAATCCCAACTCTCAATCAATGTGCTCCTTGGTCTTCTCCACACTGTCTGCCAAAGAGCAACTCTGGGTCGGCTTACCCGAGCCACCAGGTTATATACAGTACCAAGGAGGAGTTGATGCTTGTCGTCTTGGCAATGGTCAAAGAATTTGGTAACGCTCACCTTCTCTTCTTAGCCAGGCCAAGCTCAAGCGTTTCCTTCGATGTGCCGCATCTCTTGCTGGTTCCAGCACGCGGTTTCCTGGGCACTCCATCCATGCCCTGATGTAACTCCCTTGACAGAATCTCTTGATGCTCCATAATACCTGCTCCTGTGTAGCCAGCTTGGCTTGGCGATGAGGAGCACCATGAGGTATAAAAGCTGAGGAATGCTCTTGGAGTGTACCTGACGTTTCCAGCACCAGTACTTGCCTCCTCTTCCATCACTTATCCAGCTCGTTAGCAACACTCTCTTGTCGTTAGTCCTTCAAACCTCAGGCCAAGCT
This sequence comes from Fusarium verrucosum, assembly GCA_013623715.1. Classification (NCBI taxonomy): domain Eukaryota; kingdom Fungi; phylum Ascomycota; class Sordariomycetes; order Hypocreales; family Nectriaceae; genus Fusarium; species Fusarium verrucosum. Next base: position 11,033 of record JABFFJ010000071.1, read on the forward strand.
TGCTGTTGCTGCAATGGCCACCAAGGGAGAGACCAAGGACCTCTCCGAGGCACACCCAGTGCAGGTGCCTACCAATTCGAGCAGCGACATTCCTCACGACCATGCCGAGGAAGAGATCGTCAAGAAGCCGTGGTGGCATAGCTTCAAGGAGCCTGGTTCGGCTCTTCAAATCATCGTAGCCGCCCTGCTCGCTATTGCCCTCGGTGTAGTCATCGCTACTCAGGTCGACGATATTCCTCCTGCTGTTCCCGTCATCATCGGTATTATTGGTAACATGTGGCTGAGAGCCCTCAAGGCAGTTGGTAAGCTTCTGGATAATATGAATCTGAAGCACTTGCTTCGTTCAAGAGTTGGCCACTGACAAGTTGCAGTCCTTCCACTGATTGTCTGTTCCATGCTGCTCGCTGTGACCAGGCTTCGAGAGATGTCCAACGGGGGCTCTCTTCTTGCCAAATGGACCGTCGGATACTATATCATCACCACCCTGGTCTCCATCACTCTTTCTTGCATCATGCAGGGCCTCGTCTGGTCTAAGCAGTACTCGGAGGTGGGAAAGGAGTCTCTAGCTGTCGATGATGGCGACGACTCGCTGCCCGACACCTCTGAGCGTCCCGTCCATCAGGTCGTGGAGGACATGTTTTTCTCTCTGATTCCCGCGAACGTGATTTCGGCCTTGGCCAACGATGAGCTTCTCGCCGTCATTATCACTGCCATCATAGTCGGATATCTCGTCGAGTCTCCCCGCTCTCCCATCATTCGCATCACCGAGGAGATTGAGCGCATGATCACCAAGATTATCACATGGCTCATCAAGGTGGCCCCCATCGGTGTCTTCTTCCTGATCCTGCCCAACCTGATGAGGCTCGACATTGGTCAAATCGGCAAGAACCTGGGTCTTCTCATTGGCGGCACTCTGTCCACCATGCTCATCCACATATTGATCATTGTGCCCCTCATCTTCTTCGGCTTCACCAGAATGAATGCCTATTCGTACTGGCTTAAGATCTCTCCTGCTTGGATCACTGCTTGGGGATCTGCTTCTTCAGCTGCCACGCTGTCGGTCACTCTTCGATGCGCCAAGAATCGTGGTATTCCTTCCACCATCTACAAGTTCACTTGCCCCCTTGGATGTCTGATCAACATGGACGGGTAAGTTGCTGTGTCAAACTGGTTTTCGTAATTGCAAGACTGACCTGATGATAGTACCGCAATCTATCTCCCTGCCGCTGTTGTCTTTATGGCTGCAACCCAGGGCAAAACTCTGAGCCCGGCAGACTATGTCATTGTTGCCCTGCTGTCGACTCTGGCCTCGATTGGTGTCTCTCCCATTCCTTCGGCTTCGCTTGTCCTTTCCATCATGATTGCCCGCTCTGTGAACGTCAATCTTACCGAAATGTATGCTGTCATCGTGGCTATTGATTGGTTCCTCGACCGCTTCCGTACCGCCGTCAACGTTTCTGGTGATTTGTTCGGATCCATGATCATCTACAAGATGACCAACATTGAGGACCCGCCTGAGGTGGTCGAACAGAACGCTCAAGAGGAGGATCAGAGTGAGAAGGATGCTTCCAACAAGGTCTAGAGATGAATCACGGATAAAGAATTTATAGCCGGCGTTGTAGCGTTGTTATTTTGAATACCTTGACTTGATAGATTAGTAGTTAAGAAGATGAATCAATCACGATATTTAATTTGAAAACGAGTAATGAATGAGTTGTTGAGCGCCGACGCGTATAGAAGAAGTAATGACTAAAGCCAAGATAATGTCGACAGGGAAAGTGCGGGTGTGCAAAAGCTTGGCCTGGGGAAATGGGGAAGGAAGAGGCTTGGCAAAGTAGCAACTGTAATTGTTTCAAAACTCGATAAAAAGCTTAAAGGCAAATGAATGGGCATATGCTCTTTAGGCAATTATCTAGTTGCTGTAATTGATATTGGGAGGGGCAGGCATGGGACAAAACGGTTGAAAGGTAGGTAAAAAGAACAGAAAGAGGATAAAGTCTTGGCTCAAGAACACTGTAAGAAATGAGGATATGGGGATATATAAGGATAAGAGAACATGGCTTGATGCATCTAGTCTAGTCCAATCCAGGTAGGTAGTTAGCGAATAAAGCTTGTCCTTATCTTAATCTTCCCTTTTCCCTCTTGTCCCCTGCTGCTTCTAGACCTCCTAGACCCTCTAACGAAAACAAGGCGCAGCCATTAGAGATCAAGTTCAACACCAAATGCTATATTGAATGGAGAATGAATATCCAACTTAATTATACAGTTAAACCGATACTAATTACTGGTTCGTATAGAGATCCTTCACTCTTGGTACAATCTTTGAAACGCCGCATTCTCCAGTATCCTCGAACCATTTACACTGGAAATTCCATTTCCTCCAGCCTCCAACTGCTTGTCATACTTACCCATCGCCATCCCCATCAAAAAAGGCCCAAGCCTTTCCGTTGGGCTATGAAGAGGTTGCAACAATGTTCTCACGAGTGGCGCCAGGAAAAAGTTCATCGCATTGTAAAGTGCGCCAGGGTTGGGGATATGCGGTTTGATGGCTTCGTGGTGGGAGGCGTCTACACCAGCGGGACGTACAGTCTCGATGTGAAATTTGGGTGTGCCCAGCTCAGACAATTCCTTCTCAGCTTCTCCCTTCACACGCCCGAAGATTGGGGTAAAGAAGGTTGGTTCATGGGTAGTCCCATACCCAGAGACGTAGATGAAGCGGAAAGGTTCGGTGGCGGGTGATAATTTGGACAATGCTTTGGCTGCAGCAAGAGGGAACTCTTTGGTGATGGTGACATATTCCCTGTTCAAGTTGTCAACTCAGCTCACATGAATTCATGCCAATGGCTATAACGTGTAGACGAACTCTTTTGTCACCTTGTTCTGGCTAATACCCAACGCCCATACCACTCCATTGGCACCTTGTAATTGGTCAAGCACTTTTGGTTCGTACTTTTTGAAGTCTTTGTGAATGATGACATTGACTCGCGAGTCGTCTGCCGCCATGGGTACTGGTCTTCGGCTCAATATTGAAATCTTGGTGATTTCTTTCGATTTGAGCATAGCATCCAAGACGCCGGAGCCAACGAGGCCAGTAGCCCCAGTGAGAATGAGATGCATGGTTTGATTTTTTAGATGTGATTAGACAGTATGGTGGGAAATTATGAAATTAAAGAAAGATGAAGGAGTTGAAATATAAACCTCGGAACTGTGGTCGCTCAAGATGGACGGGTGGATAATGCCTTCACAAGTGTTTACAGGATCCTTTTAGGGCGACATAAGAAGGTATAGTAAGCACTTCTGCATGTAATCTCCGCTATCAAGTGATTTTAAGGTCGGAATTGTTGTCTAAATCATCTCCAAGGCGGGCGGAGCGGATTTAGGATATTTAAGTCCGGTTTTGCGCATAACTCCTGAGCTCCTCCGCTCAAGCATCTGTAAATGTAAACAAAGACCGTCGGAGTAAGAATAGAACTTGCAAGCATGATGTTTTCTCTCAACTAAGTTCTGCTAACACCCTTGGTATTCTGACTGTGTTATATCCTCCAATTGTCTTCCTCAAGTCAAACACATTAGATCTACTGGTACAGGAAGTAATATACTACGCAGGGGTAGGATTAAACATGCAGCCCTACCTTAGTAGTGTTCCTCTAACTTGAAGTGGTATAGTTCCCGCTGTCTCCATTTTCGTGTAAGCTTCTGAACACATGCGTTTCTTTGGTCTGGTGAAGCATCGACTGAGAACTACAACCTTAGGACAATGCAGGTACATATCTCTTTAGACGACTTAAGGGTTATACGACTTAGTCTCTACTAATAAGTGTTACTAAATCTCAAGTTGTAAATCAGCTTAGGCACAAATTAAGTAGTTGTACTACCCAAAGCCACCTAGGTAAGCCTTCTTTGCCTCTTCCCCTCCCCCTTCTCGCTTCTTTTTGTAATGAGAGAATTCTATCTTCATCCTCCCTGCCTCATCTGCATTTTCTACGGATATTCTTCCGTTTTTTCAAGCTTTTCGCCACTGAGGCAGATTATGGGAGACTCTGCAGCCCACTCCCTGGCCATAATGGCACAGCCTCATTACAATAACCAAACGGTACATAATAACTAGATAGTTACGAGTAGTGTGTGAATATCTTTTTTCCTTTTGCTCGTTATGGTAATGGTATTTGGCTTGTAGAGGCGGCATGAAATTTGTTGTTTTTCTTCTTCATTTTTGGCAAATGTACAACTTTGACAAAATAAACTAGCTGCGTTGGTGGTGCTAAAAGAGTGGCAACAGAAGTTCTCATTATCGATGAAGCGTGCATTTTCGAGATCATTGGAATGCTTCTGGAGGATATCGCCCCTGCCAGACGGGAATCTTAGTTCCGGTGATCTCACCCAGTTCCCCGACGAGTTTGTCCGGGCATCTTCCCTTCGACTCTCTACAGCACACATACTGATAGTCTTTCCATAAAGAACAATGAATAATGACCTACCCTTTGTCCAAAAGTTAGAGTTACACGTTCCTATCTTGTTACAAGAGGCATGCCACCATCACAGTATGGAGAATCAAGTATTGGAGTCCGCAGTTCTAAACGACTGGTATTTAGATCGGTAAAGATTGAATAGAAATCTAAGTTAATAAAAACAAATCGCTACCCCCTGTATGCCTGTGATCGTTCCTAAACGCCTTGCTTTATCATTTCCTCTTATCCGCAGTCCCTTTTAAGTTGAAGTCAGGCTAAATCAATATTCAGAATCATTTAGCTTGAGCAATGTTGTTATTGTTGGCGATCAGATTTGGTGAGCCTCGAAGGTTGCCGCTAATTTTGTTGGCAGTGGAATATTTGATGATATACTTGGTTGTACTTTTAACGCCAACGATGCCGTATACTGACTGCGCATAGAGCACGAGACCAGAGACGTGAGGAGTAGCCATTGAGGTACCGCTCTCCATGTAGGCGCCGGTGTCGCTGAGCCACGAGGCAGAGATAACGTCAACACCAGGGGCCATGATGTCGACATAGTTGCCATAGTTGGACCAGCTAGGGGTCTTCCAGTTCTTGTCAACGGCACCAACAGTGATGGCCTGGGGGGCAGAAGCAGGAGATGTCAGCTGGGCAGATTTTCCTTGGTTTCCAGCGGCCACCACAAAGATGACACCGGACTTGGCAGCGTTCTTGATAATGTCGTTGAGGGCGCCAGAGACACCATTGATACCAAGAGAAAGGTTGATAACGGAGAACTCTTGTCTCTTCTTCTTGATGATGTCGTTGACTGCCCACTGGATACCACTGAGAATGACGGACAGATCGGCAGAGTCACCCTGAAAGACCTTGACCGAGATGATCTTGGCCATCTTCGCAACGCCGTAGGTCTTGCCAGCGATGGTTCCAGCGACGTGAGTACCGTGGCCCAGTCGATCAACGTTATCCTTTCTGAAAGCTGTCCAGCCGGCCTGAGCACGGCCTTGGAATTCCTTGTGGGTAATTCTCACGCCGCTATCAACAACGTAGGCGTATGAGTCGGAACCACCGATCTTGTTGTAGAAATAGTTCTGGAAGCCCTTGGCGCGGTGTGAGATGGTTCCGAGGCCCCATGTGCTGGGCGTCTGGTTAACTTCGCTCCTCTTTTCAAGTTGATCTTTTTCTTTTCCATCCTCGTCGTTCTCAGGGTCTGAGTCTGAGTCTGGGGCTTGTGATTGCTCTGGCTCCGCGGGTTGTTCTTGACGTTTCTTTGGGTTCCAGGCCAACTTGACTCTGCGGTCAGGCTCAACACGAGCAACCTAGTTTCTTTGTTAGATGCCATGCTTCTCAGTTATTAGTCTTCCAATCTTACCTGAGGGCTGTTCTTAATCTGCTTGATTGTTTGAGAATCAAATGTACCAGAATATCCGTGAAAGCCAGCCTGGGTGTCAAATGTCTTCTCAACACCGTTATCGCCATCACGCTTCTCGAGACTTCGCTTGTGAACGTTATCAACCCATTTCAAATGAGCCTTGATTGCGGGTTCCTTGATAGCAGACTTGAGGGTAACGATATAGCTGCCAGGGATTGTGCTGTCGACGCCAGAAGGGGTTGCGGGAGCTGCTAGGGTGCAGCCAAAGAGCGTGGTTGCAATAACTGCGAAACTCTTGAGTTGAACCATTGTTCAAATGATGGTATTGAAGGAGTGGAAGGAGAGACAAGAGGTGGGAAGTGAGGTATATTGATAATGAATGAGTGTTGGTTGTTGGAAGAGAACCGAGATCCAAAGACGTTCTTGTTTCACTTAAATATGAATCAGGGACTTCGCCGAACGTCTCTCCTTTGAGATGCCATGATTCGTATGCCATCATACCAGGTTGCTGGTGGCGAAACGGACGAGACCCTGAATAGGTGCCATCTCCATGGCCGGCTCTGCGATTAAGCAAGCGCCTCGTCGTAGTCGAATACCGAATCACCCGCCACACGGACCATCTTTGACGCAGGAACACAATTAGAGAATGGAGGCGCCGCATGGCCATAGCTCTAGACAGACAATGAGGGACGGAGGGTTTCCTGTATGAGTAAAGTGACTATAGGAAACCACGCGATGGCAGCGCAGGGACGGCTCGTTAGACTCGGATAGGATTAGCTGACACATTCCTCGATGGACGGAATTGGAGCTTCCATGACGATCAATCTCATGAATTGTTAAGTCGCGATTCAGGGTCGTGAAGTTGCGTGGCCTCCATCTAGTTGTTAGAGGTTGTGTCCGGATAGTGGCCAATGGGGTTTAAGCATACAACCCGGAAATGGTATAATTCCCAATAGTTGGGTCCAGACATTTAAGCCGCATTCCTCGACACAGTCCACGACACATATAGGACTCTATCTACTGGAGTAAAAATCTCCGGACCCTCCACAATTTGCAGCCAAACTGTCTTGCCAGGAACGGCCCTGGGTATGTAGCTGACGCTGCCGATAATCATCGTAGGTTTAAATAGGAGCGCTCTAGCACCTAAACTGGTATTCAACCATCGGCAAGCTCCATTCGCCGAGGGTTGTATTTGAATACTAGATTTGGTGTGCGTATTGTTCTATATTATTATACTTTACCCCTTGCCCAATGCAAATAGCTGTCGTGTGCCAAGATTGGTTTCGCGGGAGGCATTGGCCCAACAGTGCCATTTCCAGACGTTTCTGCTTTTACTATAAGTACGTCATAAGTATTCCTTGGATAATGATGAATAACGCAAGCTTCTATTAAGACATATGGTATTGCACACCTACGTGGTGAATTGGGCATGTTCTCCAACACTTGTTTATGTTGATGATAGATGAGAATACCTTGGGCACCAAGGCTTCACAATGAACAATAGAAGTTACACGTACACAGCAAGTGCCAAGTCATGCAAAGGAATTCAGTGGCAAATAATATTCGATTCAGAATAACACTCGAGATCTCGCCAAGCGTGGTACAATATGAAAGTGTGAGCATAATCTGTAGATCTAATTCATGCGGGCGTTCTATCAAGACGGGAGAACAAGAAGCAAACATGTTTGACTTGGCAAATTCCTATTACATATGAATGACAACTAAGTTGTAGGTAAAATGAACCTACCTATACCGGTCACTCTTCATCTGTGCCTATAGGGTAGCATTTGATATTTGCCATGAAATGTCTAGACCAGCAGGTGCCGTCTTGGCCGTTTAACGTGTGAATACGTTTGGTACAGATATTACATTATTGGGTTTTTGGATAGGTCACATGGTACACCTTAAGAGTTGTCGTCCCTCACCTGGCACTTAGAGGTCATTGAACGCCATTATATACCAAACTGCCAGACGCCTATCACATCGCCCGGTATACCTGCATGTGACAACCACGGCTATATAAAAGAGGAATTGTATGATTCATTACTTAAATATAAAGGCCATGATTGATTCAAAATCGATCAACTACCTGTGCCCTATGAGTGGTACTGGTAAGCTGAGCGAAGTTAGGGATGCTGTACGCCAGTGGATTATGTACCTGGAGGTTCCATGTAAGACAGCCTGTGTTTAACTCTTGCATCCTTCAGAGCTGCTATCCCTCAGGCCTCAAATATTGAACGGCGTAGCATTGATTAGATCTTGATAACAAGACTCAACCTTTCGGCATTGCGTCCGATGCTTAGTAACACAGTTAAAACAGAGTGGACGGCAACCGATTGCGACACCGCCGAGTGCCGGTCGGGCCATCGGGGCACTAAAAAAAAAGTTGTCCCCAGGAGGGATCGGAATTTCGGGGTCTCCATTACAGATCAACCGGGCAGGGACCAGACTTTGACGTGGGGTAGTGAATAAAAAGGCTCATCACACAACAGCAGGAGCGATGGTGTCGGTTGCCCCTCCTCTTTTTGTCATGCCACTTTCCCATCTTGCGACATCGAAGTCCTTTCCGAAGTCGGACTAGTTCAATTGCGTGATTCTGTCGAAGCATCAACAATTCTCAAGACCGAGCAAGATCCGTTAATTCAAGCGCAGCGACAGGGCAAAAATAGAGCAATCAGCGCCATGGCTTTCGTTACGGTTACAATCCCGAACCCGTTGAGTCGCCTCTTGAAGGGTTCTTTTTCTCAGACTCCGCCCCTTCTTCTCCTCTCCCTTCTTCAGTCCTCATCACCCTGAAAGTATCTCATCTCGCTTCAGAGCCAGTGACCTGAGTTTCAGTCGGTAGACCATCTTTTTGACATCGAGTCGAACTGCAACCGCGGGGATCTGTTCTTTCTTTTCGTTGACTCTCCCTCAGGACTCTCGAGATGCCTCACCAGGAGTCGGCCCCCGTGGCCAAGACCAACTCGGCAGACTTCACCCAGCTGTCTTCCAGTCTCCCTTTCGGCCAGCAGGTCCCTCTATCATCCATCTCCGGCCCTACCTACGTGACCGCCCAACTGCTCGTTCAGCAGATCGCCTACAAGTTGTCAGACAAGATCTTCTCTTACTCTCCCGAGACCTTCGACCTCGATATTGCTCTCAAGGAATGGGCCTCCAAGAACGAGAAGAACATCCACGGATACTCTACTGAGGTTCTGCCTCTCCAGACTCGAATTGGCGCTGGTGCTCTCGCTCTTGGCTACATCTTCTCTCCCGACTTTGATGTTTCTAAGCGTCACATCCCTCAGTCTCTGGTTGCCCCCTCAGGCAGCCTCCAGCAACTGCGTGGAACTCTGGACCAGCTCTCCCTCCTCTATGGTGTCTCCAGCCCCTTCGTCGCCCACGTCGCTGCTCTCGACTACTCTGACAGCAAGGGCCTGATCTCAAACTACGATACTGCTCTTCGTCTTGCCGAGGACCTCGGTCTCGGACTCGTCGCTAGCACATCCACCTATGAGGCTCAACACATGTCTGTCTTTGCCACTCTCGTGGCTACTCTTCTGCCCACTCTTCACATCTACGATGGTGTCCGTGTTGCTCGCGAGACTCTCCGTGTCGTTGATGCTTTGAGTGAGAACGGTGTTGCCGACCTGTACACCAAGCTCTCTGCCGAAGTTGGTAAGCTCAACACCCGCCTTGACACCGCTGGCAAGGTTGTTGAGCTCCTGAAGCTTTTCAACGATGAGCTTGGCACCGTCTATGAGCCTTTCGAGTACCACGGCCACGAGACACCCGACGTTGTTCTCGTCGCCTTTGGTAGTGTCGAGTCTCAGGTCGCCAAGGAGGTTCTGGCCAAGATCTCTGCTGATGGCGCCAAGGTTGGCGTTGTCAACGTGCGAATCTACCGCCCCTTCATCGAGGAGGCTTTCATCAAGGCCATCCCTGCTTCTACTCGCACCATTGCCGTCCTCGGCCAGGTCAAGGACGAGCTCGCCGTTGAGGATGAGGCTACCCAGTCCGCCCTCTACAGCGATGTTCTGACTGCCGTCACTTTCTCTGGCAAGTTTGAGAGTCAGCCCGAGGTTCTTGACATCAAGTATACCCCTGCTCAGACTTTCACTCCTCAGGGTCTTGTCAACACTCTTCACAAGATCTTCAACAACGAGGGTGAGGCTAAGAAGCTGCCTTCTCTCATCCAGGCTCAGCAGTTCACCTTCTGGGACCTCGACAACTCATCTGCTGTCAACTCCCCCAGCGTTATCGGTAGTCTCCTCTCCAAGGAGTCCACTTCCAACGTCTATGTCAACGAGATCTTTGACAACCTCACCCAAGGCGGTATCGTCCGCAGTGACCTCCGATCCTCTAAGAAGGCTCTCGAGGCTCCTTACGACGTCGATGACGCCAATACTATTGTTGTCGGTGATGAGAAGATCCTTAACGAGGTTGATGTCCTCAAGGGGCTCTCCAATGGTGGCAAGGTCATCGTCAAGCTTTCCAACTTCAAGGATGACGAGGTTGAGAAGCGTCTCCCTGTTGCTTTCCGAAAGGGACTTCAGGAGAAGGCCGCCCAGCTTTTCATCCTTGACTCTTCCTACTCCCCAGCATTCGAGAAGGACCCTCTCTTCTCCAAGCTGCTCCTCGAGATGTCCTTCTTGCAGGTTGCTTTCCCTGATCACAACCCCGAAGAGATTGCCAAGCATATCCTCGCTGAAGGTCACCCTCCTAGTCTGGCCGAGTCTATCGATGCTGTCAGCCTGTGTCTCCGCCAGTTCGAGGTTCCCGCCACCTGGGCCGAGGTTGGTGTTGACTACGCTGATCCCAACCTTCCTGCTACCATCCACAGCAACAGCTTTGTTGTCAACAACAAGGAGGAGGCTGAGGAGACCCTTGAGCTCCGTGACTGGCAGGCCGCTGCCAAGTCCCTTGCTTTCAAGGAGGCTTATGGTACCAAGAACGTCCTGCGACCCGAGCTGCCTGTCAAGACCTCCACCATCACGGTCAAGGAGAACCGCCGCCTTACTCCTCAGGACTATGACCGTAACATCTTCCACATCGAGTTCGATCTTGGTGACTCTGGCCTTACCTACAAGATTGGTGAGGCCCTGGGCATCCACGCCGAGAACGACGAGGAAGAGATCAACCAATTCATCAAGTTCTACGGTCTTAACCCTGCTGAGCTGGTTCAGGTTCCTGCCCGAGAGGACTCTACTATGTTCGAGACTCGCACTGTCTTCCAGGCTCTCGTTCAGAACATCGACATCCTTGGCAAGCCTCCCAAGCGCTTCTATGAGGCTCTTGCCGAGTTTGCTACCGATGAGACTGAGAAGCAGAAGCTTGAGGATCTCGCCAGCTCCGCTGGTGCTGATGAGTTGAAGCGCCGTACTGAAGTGGACACGGCCACCTACGTCGACATTCTCGAGGAGTTCAAGTCAGCTCGTCCCAGCTTCCACGACCTTGTCAAGATTGTCAGCCCTGCCAAGCGCCGAGAGTACTCTATCGCCTCTGCTCAGGCTGTCACCCCCAACTCGGTTTCTCTTATGATTGTCGTCGTTGACTGGGTCGACCCTCGTGGCCGTACCCGTTACGGACATGCTACCCGCTACCTCAGCCGCCTTCCAGTCGGCGCCAAGGTTACTGCCTCGGTCAAGCCTTCAGTCATGAAACTGCCCACCAAGGACACTGCTCCTCTCATCATGGCTGGTCTCGGAACTGGTCTCGCTCCCTTCCGTGCCTTTGTCCAGTACCGTGCCATGCAGAAGGCTCAGGGTAAGGAGATTGGATCCATTCTCCTGTACCTTGGTTCTCGTCACCAGCGTGAGGAGTACCTCTACGGTGAGGAATGGGAGGCTTATCTGGCTGCTGGTGTGGTCACTCTTATCGGTTCTGCCTTCTCTCGTGACCAGCCTCAGAAGATCTACATCCAGGACCGTATGCGCCAGACTCTCAAGGAGATTGCCAAGGCCTACATCCAGGATGAGGGCAGCTTCTACCTTTGCGGTCCTACGTGGCCTGTGCCTGATGTGACCAAGGTTCTCGAGGAGGCTATCGCCCACGAGGCCAAGGCTGCTGGCAAGAAGATTGATCCTCGCAAGGAGATTGAGAAGCTCAAGGAGGAGGGACGATATGTCCTTGAGGTTTACTAGACAATGTGCGCTCTTTTATGATTCATGTCCAAAATGGTGCTTGGGATAGTATAGAAAGCCTTGAAGCGTTTAAATTTATATACGATTTGATCATTCATATGGTTCTTGCTGTTTTGCTGTGATCTTGACGACTGCTATAGCTGTAAACTATGTCTTTTGAAGTCAGATTCATATAAAATGAGCACATCTACAGTCAAAGGTCTTTAGCCTCGGTCCTCGGTAACTGTTGAAGCCTGACCAACACCTTGAGACTCGGGCTGCCCATCCCAATCAATGCCATGACCAGAGCATTGGACGTTTAGACGCGCGACTACCGGTAAATCTCTGAATTGTTAACCGCCTTAACAATAAACTCATATTGTTGCCCAACCCGCCAACCTCTCTGTGTGGCATGCTCGTTCTAGACCACGAGCGAAAAAGCAAATATCACGGTGGTGAAACCTACTAGCGACCAAAAAAGACAGGTGACCCGGCGCGGGCTCGCACGAAAGTGGAAATCCGAAGACGTTTCTTTTCTTTTTTGCAGATCCTGTTGGGCATCAAGCCTAGCGAATGGTGCTCGCTGAGCCCGACCAGTGATTGCTCCGCGGAAATGAATCTCTGGGTGTGATGCTCAAAAGAGTTATCCGGGCTTTGGTCGATCGTTTGGGCGACCGGTGAAGGAGTAAGCGAACCGATGAGAGGCATATGGTATGCCTCAAATACGATGGAGTTATGAATGTGGTAGTGAGTGTTTTAGTCAGAATGGCTTTTATTCGTCTACGGATAAAGAGATAGAAATAAGATGATTTGATAATGCACGTGGTAAACATCCATGCACCAAAATTAGATTAAATGTGAGTGATCACTGCTTGTGCTTGTCTGTGAGTCAACTCCAGTGCATCATAGCTATGACTTGCAGCTCATCCATGTGCATCAAAATCGTCAAAAGGGTCAAAAAGAAACTCTTATGCCCCGTACTGGAATCGAACCAGTGATCTTATCATTTCGTGTTGATTTACTAGTGATACGCTTTACCACTGAGCCAACGGGGCTTGTTGTGAGTTTGTTGAAATATCGTGAGTCTCGATGCTTCATGTTGACACGACCAAAGCGAGAGTTGAGTACCTCGGAGAACTGTATACTGGAGGCTCAGGGTATACAAATCGGATACAGCTATTCTAGTTTACGTTGATTCTACGGAGTAATGAATTGTTACTTTAACAAGCCATAAACTCTAAAGGACCAGCGCCAGGTTGTCAATCTGTAAGGAACAGAGCAGAGCTTGTGCCTTGGGAAAATGCCACTACGACAGTCCTTGAACTGGAAACACCATAGATCTTGAAGTATTCCTAAGTTGTTATTCACTTCGAGGACAATAGATAGGACAGGCAATTTAACTCAGTCGCCTAATTCGCTAGACAAAAAGCCAAGTACAAGAAGAGAAATCGGGATTAAGCGAATATTCTAGTATCTCGCATTTAATATCCAGACAGCAAAAAGATTCCCAATGCCTTTATAAATGCCATATTAACTCGATGATATTTATAGGGCGTTGCAAAAAGAAGACATAGAGAGCAAAAGAATGAGACCAAATACGTCTCCCCCGGGAAGGCTCGAACTTCCGATCTCCCGATTGTCTATTAATAACAGTCGGACGCTTTAGCCAACTAAGCCACAGGGGATAAGCTGGTTGATAAGAGGGCTTGTGGTACTGGCCATTATGTGCATTTGCCAAACTCTTACGAAAGGAGATAGATGTATGTATGTAGTTTCGTGAAGTTATGTGCAGTTTAGAGACACAGTTTTCATAATGGTTTCTTCTCTCAATATTAATACCAATGCAGGTCAATTTACTAGATAACTCATATAAACTTCTAATAAGGCATTACTTAATGGCATTATGAGATATCTCAGGACGATACCCTACACTCCCATTCTTAGATACCTATCCCATGTAACTGAACCTCCAAGTGCCGGGCACCGTCCAGACGGTACGATCACCTCCTCGATCTTGGACGATCAAGATCGAATCTCAGAGTTCAAAGGTGATGATGTGACGCGAATCTCTTGCATTCGCCCCCGATGTCGGTCCCTTCACAAGGTATCCGTAGACATGCATGAACCCATCATGGCTAGTTTGCGGTGACTGACCTCAAAAAAGCAAATATTGTCAGCTTCACTTTTGGCCCCCCCTGTCCCGTGGTGTTTGTGATTTTTCGCTCCTCGCAAAAAAAGCAAAACCAGACAAAAAAAACTTGCTCTGTCCCTGCCCAACCACTTGCAC
>JABFFJ010000072.1:0-33667 GCA_013623715.1 Fusarium verrucosum
TATAGCTTTAATTTTAGCACAGATGCCGGATTGTATATGTGACCGGACGTTTCGTATAGATCAGGGCCTTAAAATAGTTACGAAAGCCAGAAATCAGTGTTCAGCAGTGGGTTCGAGAGGCTTTGCTGCGAACCTTTGATGGGTGGTGGTTTGTGACGTGTCATGAGGGGCATGGAAGAGGCATCAGGGTAAAGCGTTTCATCCCGCCAAACCCCCAGTTGTTTTCACGGGCGACTTGCATGAGAGGTCTAGAACAAATCAGATCCTAGCGCAGCTCGTGCGTAGAGCAACTAACTGTCTTGTTGCCGCGTTTATTCCGGCCAGGCACTATCAGCCCTATACGCGGTATTATCAAAACCTCAGCCTGGAGAAGGAGCATGCACACATCCTATCTGGCCTTTGATAAGCTTAATTGCGGGAGACTTCACTAAAAGGTGATAGCAGACAGCGAACATGATGCTGAGACCTCGATTGCAGCAAGACGAGCATTGTTGTTGCATGGTCGTTGGGGCGCAGCGCAGCGAGTGCTGAGTTGTCCCATCCCTAACCACCCAGGAGCAGTACGGTTCCCGTCATCACTATTGTCCGTTGGCGTCGAGTATCATCATATGCCAGGGAACCAAAGTCAACAGATGGGAGGGCAGACCAGGGTTGCGACTGTCAGGGATCAAACAACCCACGTTTTCCCGATAGCCACGAGCCGCGCACCGGTCTTCCTCAAGTGACACCAAATATCTGATGCAAGTAGGTAGGTACATAGGTATCCGGCTGTTCTAGCGGGTATCGTCACCTGCAGCATCGATATGGGGATGATCCATGTAAGCATGGCATTCTGTACGGGATAGTTGGGGGGCACAAAGGACAGCAAATACAGACTCGGAGTGGGTGCATTCACAGCGGCGGCGGAACACCGCGCAGGTATGGATGGAACCTGGGTGCCAGTATCACTCAATGGCAGGTCGGGTGAAGATGAATGACACACATTAATAAGGGCTCTCAGAAGTTGATATAGCAACCTTTGGCGTTTCTAAGCGGACGGGACCGCGCGGGCCTCCGACAAACGCCATCCGGATCAATGGCGATGAGGCTGGCCGGACCGGTCGACGGCAACAAGGCCGAGTTTATCAGATGAAGTTAGCACGGAATGCAAGGAACCGGCTTGAATTGGGTGGCTTGTCGATTCAGCAGAGTTTTAGCTGCTGGCGAGCGGGAAGATGAGCGCTTTGACGATATGTATTGACAAGTTCCGAATACGCCTGTTGGTTGTCGAGGTCTGAGCTAATGCGGCTCACGGAGGTTGGAGTGCTAGTGGTGTGCGGTTGGTTCCTCTTGCTGGCCTCTGTCGATCATATCATGGCAGGGTATTATGTATATCTTGAGGCCTGGTTGACAAGCCATCTCAGATCCGTCCCGCCATCCTGCCAGTCGACAATCTACAGTACCTAGCCCTGCCTGTGCTTTCTGAAACTGGGCCGTCGGAGTGAGATTCAGACGTGCAGATGCAGATTCGGTCAGGACTTCATGCGCTAAGGACTAAGAAGGAGTTGATGTCTGTGACACAGCGTTAGCTCCAGAACAGGAACAACTTGCGATGCTGTGCGGCATGTTCCAAATTCGATGCCGAGACGAACAACAGTTGCTTTTTTATCCGTCTCTCATGCTGCCGGCAGCTGATGAGTTACATACCAGATTTGATGCATGCCTCCCTCCAATTTCTATTTTAGTGGAGGGATGCTTGTTCTGAAGTACGGTATGTTGCTTTTGGCCGGAAATTCGAGAACTACACTTGACCTATCATCGCATGCCAAGGACTAACCAAAGGCATGGTATCCTGCATGCAGGTAATCATGTTCGCACTACTGTAGAGTTACAGTAATATTGGGCCCGGTTGTTGTTAAGAGGAGTTGACATCCTTCCCGCCTCATATTTCAACGGACCAATCTTGTCTCGATCTCGAGAGTTGAACCCCCCAGTAGGACGTGAGGTATATATGATATATGATGCACATTCGGCATTGCGTAAGCCCTGGCTGGGTTGTTAGTTTCGGCAAAATCTATTTTCTGGCTAGAATTGCTTCTTTTTCTTTTGTGCTTCCTTTTTATTTCCTTTTTCCACACACTCTCTCGCTTTTGCATGTTCCTTGCTGCTAGTAGTTAGTTACCCTTAGCACATCAGTTGGTGTTTCTCGAACCCTGGACTGCATAATCATAACCCCACCACACTCAGTCAATCAATCAATTCATTCATTGTTCCTCAACAAAGCTCAACTCTCTTTCGTCCTTGGAAAACTCAACTCTAACTTGGTCCGCGGAACTTGTTACTTTGCTCTAATCCTGAGTGCGGCGCAGGCGTCTCGCAATAATTCTCTGACCGCCCCTCCAAAGCAAAGCAAAGCAAAGCAAAGCAAGCAACACAGCAAAACACACCGAGATATCACCCCGCCGGATTCAACCTAATCAAACCTAATCAATCCCTCCTTGCAGCCATGGCAGACGTTCCGCTCGTTGTCATTTCGGAATTCGCGCAGTCAGAGCGTCGCATCACACCGTCCTGGTCCATCTCTCAGCTCAAGGGCAAGCTTGAGACTGTCACTGGTATCCCCCCTTCTTGCCAGCGGCTCTCGTTGAAGCCTACGGCCGGTGCAGAGGCCATCGCCATTGAGGCGGCTAATGAGGACGGCACCCACCTGTCCAACTTTCCCCTGGCCCCATATGCAGAGCTTCATGTAAGTCAGAGTGCATCATGACACGGCTTCTCATTTGTCGGCTACTTCCCATCTCATGTTACCTTGCCGAGATATTCTCGCTCCCCTCTCTTCTGTTTGCCGCCGCATTTCTGTCATGGTTCCCACGTCCCTGTTCTTCACCGGTGCTGAGCTGGCACTCGAGGTGTGGCGAGGGGGGCCCGAGCGGGAGAGGCGGTGGGCGTGAGTTGTTAACAGTTGCACTCAACCAAGAACCTGAGGATGGATCGTCACTCTTTAGGCCCCAATCGTGGTGCCACCATGGACTTTTTTTACTCTCCAATGCTTTGGATAAGGCTGACAGGGATCCAACCTGGCAGGTAATTGACACACGGCCTGCGGCCTCTCGCATCAACTTGAACGACACCTCGGGCGTTGACAAGTATGTCATGCCCGAGGAAGAGTACGAGAAAAAGACGGACTCGGTCCTGGCCTGGAAGAAAGCTCAGAAGCTAGGCCGATTCGATCCCGACGCCCCCAGCCATGAGCAGGCCAAGCTCAATGCTCTTGACCGCGAGGTTGCCACGCGGGGCATTGCTGTCGGTCAACGGTGTCGCGTTGGCGGTGAGGATACCAGACGCGGCGTCATCCAGTACGTCGGTGAGGTAAAGGAGATCCCCGGCGGTCTCGGGTCCTGGGTAGGAGTTCAGCTCGATGAGCCTGTTGGCAAGAATGACGGTAGCATCGCTGGTACTCGATACTGGGGTGAGCCATCGGAGCTCAAGCATGGTGTCTTTGTGAGGCCGGAGCGTGTTGAGGTGGGCAATTACCCGGCTCTTGACGACTTGGAGGATATGGAGGAGATTTAGACGTCTCGAGGAGGGACGCTCTAGGGTTAGGGATGCTATGGTGACGATTCATTGATACCTACGAGACTTGCCGACTTGAGGATTGCACTTTTAGAATCAAATCAGGAATTCATAGAGATTCCAAGCTTATTAATATTCCAAATCGGGAATAACACTGTCTTACTCAGTGAACCTACCATGAGAGGCTATCGTAGATATCACGAGTAATC
Source organism: Fusarium verrucosum (assembly GCA_013623715.1). NCBI lineage: Eukaryota > Fungi > Ascomycota > Sordariomycetes > Hypocreales > Nectriaceae > Fusarium > Fusarium verrucosum. The sequence continues at coordinate 3,762 of JABFFJ010000072.1, forward strand.
CAACGTCTCCAGATACACAAATCAGCCACCAACCCAGATCTCACATGCTGGATCTTGCTTTACCTCTTGTGAAACGTATTCCCCAATGTTTAAGACTTTTTATCTTAGATTTCCGGGCCCTGCATCTGTTGTACACGATGGCCATATGGCCTCTCCCCTGCATTTCTTGAGCAACGCGATTCCCAATCCGTGAATTCTTGCAGCAATGGCTCGGCAACTTTATTTTAACGACAATAATTATTATACATCTTTGGAAAAGTCATATAGGATGTAAGAGTGGTTGTCGAACATTTGTGATCTTTTTGGGTGGCATGGTTGGTGATTTGTGCTGGGTGCGAGATCTTGGATATGTCAGCCTCCGACGCTCATCTTATACGGGGTGTTGGGTACAGTGGATTTTGTAGGAGTTGTTCCAAGCATTCTGCTCATATTTGGTTTAGCTTTTGCAGAGCTTTAGGAGCTGACAGTCGGAGGCTATAACTACAACTACATCTCCTATGGAACTATATGATACGTAATGATACGACGGCATTCAAAGTGGACACAACTCAAGCGCTGATCGATTCCTTTCTGCAGCGATGTTATTACTGAGGCTCATAGAATAGAAACTCTTATCTGCTTCGTCTGCTCCCAAGTTGCCTAGAACCAACCACTATGTGAAGGTGACATGATCCGGTCTGTATCAGTGATTGTGGGCTGTGAAACCAGGCTACGTTCATCAACTACGAAAGGAGTGTAATGAGTCCTTGGCTCTACTCAGATCCTACGTTCTCAAAGTCTCTAAATATTATTCAACCTCGTCGGTGAAAAAAAGAAGATGCCATGTTCAGGCTCAGAGCAGGATGGAGGCTCGTAGCCCTGGCGTGTGTTTTGATCACCGATATGGTATTGCTTAACCCACAGGACATTTATAACGAGCATTTGTTTATTATAGCCAGTGTTACTGCCATTCTCGATTGCATATTGATATCCCTGACGGTGAAATATTACGAGGTGGGAGATGTGTCTGTCATTATTTGTCGATGAAATACCATACATAGCCTTGGGTAGTTCTATGTCTACCTATGAGCCCTCTGTTGACATGTGTCGTTCATTCCTATGTGTTTTCCTGGCTCAAGTGGTTTCATGGGCTTTGCTTGTTTGTATCTTTTATTCAGATCATGGTGGAAAGCAACAGCTACATCCATTTTGATGCCAACAAACCTAGTTGGGCCAAAGGACGGTGATTCATCGTCGTACACACTTTTATCTCAGTGACTTAAATGAATGCACTAGATATAGTGAGCAACCTTCCATCTTGGTTGAAGATGACTGTGCATTTGTCATAAGCATTGCACGATGCTTCTCAACTCTAAGCTCAACGTTATTCAAACATCCATGACCTATGCCATGATTATATCTCTATATACAGAATTGTGTTCAGCTCAGTTGTCCTTCCGATATATTTTGAAACCCTACATCTAGGACTTTATGCTGATTCTCTTTTAGTCATGGTTTTTATACTGGTTCTCTTCGGTCCTTGGGTTGCTTGTATGTTGGGCCATATCACATGAGCCTGATCTGAAAACTGATGGCAAACCTAGAGTCATGATCGTGATTCTTATAGGTTAAATATCATTCGTTTTGTATCTTCTTCATCGTTGTTTACTGTATTCCTCGCTTAGTGTTGTGCCTCCGTGCAACTCATCTTTCACGTTCTTCAGGCAACTCCTAACCAGCGTGAAAGCATTGCAATTTGGAAACAGCCCGAGATCTAGTATACTCTAGGGTTGTAGGAGATATCGCTGTCTATTGGTATAGTACTATGATCACAAATAGTTATTTGCGGTTATTCTCCCATATGAGCGAGTGCTTGGCCGATTTTGCTCTCTGCTCCATCAATCTTTAATGATCCCCCAATAAACGACGACCAAAAGTTTAGGGGCTACCTACCTGTAAGATATGATAGACTTCCCTCTTTGTGGCTTCGATATATGCCTGGTCTGGAAAATATTAATATTTTCAATACATACCTACCAATTGCTCTTAAAGGGAGGTCTCCTTGGTGAGTCAAGACACTTGCTTGATAATGGAAATGGTGAAAGGGGGAAAGCTGGTGTAAGTGCTCTTTGAGCATGAAGCTCATAATATAAACTTCCTGCTATCGAGATAGACGGTAAAACCAGTGAAACGTCTTATGGGCAATCGATATTCTTGCTAAATAAGCATATTAAACTTGGTGTATATTGATTTATTCCCGACGATTTCCAAGCTGTAGGGTAACACCATCCAACATTTTTAAATGACACCAAGATATCAGGCGAGTTTCCCCTCACGCGATCGCGTCGGCCGAGAACTTGGCTGACACAGACGTTTTAGTATCTCCGGAAGAAATGGATATGTGTCCAAGCGGTGTAGTAGGTATCTGCGATTATATTGAGTTATAGCATAGCTATGCTGTACGGAGTAGAGAGAGAGAGTAAAGAACCAGTGAGTGATCAACGAGTCGGCTTTTACTAACAAGGCACCTACAATCCTACATATGTATGCACCAGATGCTCAACATTGATTCATTGATTCGTATTGACGACGGGGATTGAACAACCGCCAAGATCGTAGTGAGTTCTTAGTGGCTTGGTTGCGCAACAAGGCTGTGTTTTCAATGGTTGGAAATTGCCGCCCCCCTCTGATGTCGCTTGTCAGCGGGCGCGCAGGCACTATTTCGGGTCCATTGGTTCCACCTCCAGACGGACCCGACGGGCCCATCATGAATGGGATGGGATGGGATTTCAAGACTGGTGCTGCTTCTCCCTCTTCCATCATTTCACTTCAATTTAACTCTTTTCATCTCGGTTCATGGTGTCCTACCCAGACTGAGCCACTGCAATACGAATATCAGACGAGTGCCTTGCAGAGCTTTGCGACTGATTCACGCGATAATAACAGACATGTCGCCCTCCATCTGAACGTCCAAGGACGATGACTTCAATTGTGTCCGCCGTATCCCTGCGTCTTCATATTCTCCGACAGCCTACGATACTTCGCATTTAGACCCCAGCCCACCCTTTGGGCCTCATCATCGGCTTCATACCATCATCCGATCCTCCTATCTACCTCAGCATCCTCTTGAAAACCCTCAGCCATGCCATTTCCTACGATAACTGTCGCGGGCAGGATGGCTCTCTTCCTCTGCATCCTTGCCTGCACACCTGCTAGAACGGTTCTCGCCGACGAAACCCAAGTTTCTACATGGGCCGAAAATGAAATCCCAGAATGGGCCCAGGCCAACGGCATGCAACTCACAATATCAGACAACTCTGGCTTGCAGTTTGCTCTTATCCCTCTTACGGAAAACATGGGATCAAACGCTACTACCGACGTTGTTCCAGGTATCATACAGTTCGAGGGCGACATAATTGCGACGGATTCCTCCAACTACAACAAGGTGAAAAACAGAACTGATATTGCCTATCTATCATGCGACAAACCCAAAGACGACTCTTTCCTCAGTCCCAATAAAATGCTCAATACATTAATGCAAGTTGACCCTCACATCAAGGCGATAGTCCTGTATTCTACATCTGGTACATGGTGTACTATTGCTCCAGTTGACAACCTCCCATTCACGAGCATCCTGTCGATGGCCGATGGAGGCGAAGCCGCACAAGCCTTGAACCTCTTGAACGGGACCAGTCGTGATAAGGTCGTCAAGGCCAGTGTCTTTGGCAACAACACAGACAATACACTACCGAGGGACGAGGGCAAGGGAGGTGGGAACACAGCTGCCATGAGTGTGCTGTACGCTATCACTGGCCTAATTACCCTCCTTTTCTTGGTCATTATCACAACAGGCGCGGTCAGAGCCCATCGATATCCTGAGAGATACGGGCCACGGGGCGCACTTGGCGGACGGCCGCGACAGAGTAGAGCAAAGGGACTTGCTCGGGCTGTATTGGACACGATCCCAATTGTCAAATTTGGAAACCAGACGCCAACGAAGCCAGATCCCGATCTGGAACTGGAAAACACGGAAGGAAATGACGCTGCCACCACACAGCGAAGCGCATCGCATCTTGGTGAGGCCAGACCATCTGAAACGGCTCCCGTGACAGGTGGGGAGACCGATACCGTATCAGCCGCAGCCAGAGCGTCGTCATCTCCCGAGGGTGCCGAAGATGGGGAGGAGGGCGACCACTTAGGATGCTCTATTTGCACAGAAGACTTCAAGGTTGGCGAAGATGTCAGAGTCTTGCCCTGCAAGCATCAATACCATCCAGCATGTGTTGATCCATGGTTGATCAACGTGTCTGGCACGTGTCCATTATGGTAAGTTGCAGCCCTGAGTCCCCGAGTGCTGTCGATCCGAATAATCTTGATGTGTGTGTGTATGTGCTAACACCCTGTGTAGTCGCTATGATCTCCGTCCAGGCAAGGGCCATGAGTCTGGAGAAGGGGCTGCTGGTGACTCCAGTTCACTACCACCACCTTTGGCGATGGAGGGTACCGAGAATGACGCACCTCAGTCATCGCACCGTAACCGTTTGTCTCGACTCTTTGATATCAACCGCCTCCGAGAAGGGACGGTCGAGGAACAGATGGAAGCATTGAGGCAGATGCGGGCGGAATCGAACCAAAATAACCGTCAGGAGAATATAGAGGTGGCTGAAGCCGCTGATGGTGAGTCTCAGGGCCAAAGCGCACGGTTTGCGGCAAGGCTCCGGGATAGATTTCGAATACGCACCCGCGCTCAAGCCGTCGAAAATCATGGAGATCTAAATTCCCCACGATCTGGCTAGACGGCCTACGGCTTGTGGGGCAACCCCTGTCAATGTCTGCTAAGTTACCTCAGAGCTACAGATAAATTTGGCAACGTTTGAGTAATTCTTATTTCATTTAAGGCTGGAAGCTGGAGATCAACAAGGCTTCACACTTTGGGTGGATCAAGGGGCAGTTTTTTTCTGGCATGCGTCTGCAGACTATTGCAATGGAACAAAAAAAGAATATTTGAGACCGGCGGCGTTAGGGCTGAGGAATGATAACTTTGGTTCTCGATATGAACAGGCTCAGGAAGCATGGCACGGCGTTTTTTTGGTGGGGCGATCGCACACGAAGGCTTGCTCGCGATGATCTTCGGCTGGTGAGTCAATTGGGTGTCTGAATTTGAGAGTGTTGATACCTTGCATACGATACCTTTCATGATTTATTATATACACTTGTATGAGACTGAAGTGCTGGAAAACTGAGTATCACGAATGAGATCTGATAATTGAGTTACACATCAACGTATCATAGTTCGTTTACTAATTAGCTCTTACTGGTCCGTCAACGAATGTTCCTTCAGCATTGCAACGAAGTCAAGCTGTGGTTGATGGAAATACTGGCAAGGAATAAGACCCCGTATGTAACTAGTGTAATGGGACCTGGAAAGAGCCGCTCGGAGTCTGAGAGTCAAGGAGCCGGCCCAAGCTATTTCGAACACATAAGCATGGGCTCAAATGCTCGGATATTTCAGCTTATTGCTATGATCCCAAGGGTCTTGGGGACCAGCCCTATGATCGGGGTTCAGCGCAGATTAACGAGACTTTAGTTACGATCGTGACCACAAGCATTAATGGCTAATAGGAACAGGATGGATTGTGACGCATCCATACACCCGACGTCCCGCGGAAATTGGTATCAGTCTTGTGGTTGAACGCCTCGAAGAATCACAAGGAGCTCACCTAGTTGTCAAGACGACGTCAGAGCTACGGGGTTCCCGCGATTGTTTGAGACTCACAGCGGGAGCATCATTGGGGGATGCGATAATGATGCTGGCATGGGATAAGTGGTTGTTTCGTTTCTTGAGAGAAGATCCTATTCTTGTCGATGCAATAAAAAGACACCAGAGTCATCTGACTGCATGGTTACAAACCTACTTGAGATGGTATGTATGCATGTGCTCTCTAAATCCACCCCATTATGCCACGTAGTCAAGGATGTACTGTACAAAGGATGTGCGATCAAGCTTGAGGCCGCTAGTATCAGATGAGCTTAATTTATTATTCCGAGGCACATCTAAATCAATGGTGGTGCAGGCCTGGGTGGTATGAACAATAAACAAGACATTTTCCAGCATAAAACACAGCCCAAGCGTTGGTTTATTTCTGGCAGCTCCAAGCAAAATAAGCTTCGGGCTATCGACACTAGAGACCGAGGGTGTGAAGATCGACCAATCTTGTCAGTTCTTAGTCAAGCTCAAGTCTTGTTCAATGCGTGCTGCGTTCAGGGCTGAGGAACACCTGAGACTGGAGTGTGGCAATATCCATCCTTTGAACTGTGCTTCAGTTTCATTAATTACCCGGCTTGGAGTCTCTTAATATTGGTGAATATCTGGAGGGACTTGCCACTGGCTTGAAGCGACATCGGAAACTTGTTTTTAGCATTTGGGTAGAAACTGAGCCGCAGCTTCGGTAAAACTCACCCGCCACGATACCATCTGAGGATTGCCAATGGCTGGCGATTCAGGTTAATTTGCACTAAGAATTGTAGTGTACATATTTGCCGTGCGTCAGCCAATTTCGAGTCAAGGGACACCAGATTGTGTTGAAGGGACTCGTAAGGAGACACCGTCAGGGGGGGTTAGTGAGTGGCAAGGATCTTGATCAATTCCGGGGGTGGCTAGTAGATCAGATCGAGCCGGGACCGTGTGCGGATACTACTGCATGTAATAAGGGAGCAGGGGAGCAAACAATGAAAAGGGATTGATTGATGATAGATACCTACCTACCTAAGAAAGGAGAGGATTGTTTAAACACAGGGGGAATTCCGCTTTAAGGGTATGGAAAAGCTGGACAGAGAGGCCTTACTCATTAGGGTTCGTAAAGACTTGTGTCTCTGGGCAGTCTTGCCTGCCTTTAACTGTATCCGGGCAGCTCATGGGTACCTAGGCACCCAGGACTTACCTCGGTACCGAGTTATGGATTGTAGGCAGGAGGCCAAATCCTTCGTACCTACATACCGGGTAGTTTCCGGGTTCCCAACTGAGAACTGTCAGGAGAGAGGAGGAGCTCTCCACAGTTGAGATGGGAAGCCACTGCCCCCTTATTGGCCTAGCTACCTACTGCCTAGCCTGCTCAGGGAGAGACATGCTTGACATGACCCGTGTCGAATGGAGCTGTCGAGATTTATTAAGGTATAAGCACCGAGCACTTTACATACAGCTTATAATTTCCATGATATCGCCTCAAGAACAAGAACCATCACAAACAATAAGCCACCGATCGAGAGTGTACGGGGATGCCCTTCCGTCTCTCCGGCATCGATGCCGTCATCCGTGCGCATTGTACCGCAACGTCCGGTCCAGCCCATCCCGCGAATATTCCAAGCTAAGGTGTGATCGATCTGTCGATTCTATATCCAGCCGTTCATCGAACTTCCCACCCGAAGACCATCGGCTTTCATCTCAAGTTTATCCCCGCCAGAACACCCACAGCCTTGTCGAGGAAAAGCCATGCCGCACGGCATCGAAGGCAAGATGACAGCCTCAACAGCCCTCCCCGTACAGTTCGGCACAGTTCTGGACATTGAGGCGGTAATATTAGCCAATGTGATTTATCCCGCGAATCAGCAAGCCTCAGTCTTGATTCTATCACCAATCAAGAAAAGTTGGGATGAATTCTAGAACATCAACCCAATCAAAGAACCTTTGTGATCAGCATCATAATCCCCGACGGGCCAAGGACTCCTTTGTTTTCATTCATATGGCATACTATTGCTGGTATGATTTACCACTCTTTGACCATAACAAATACCGTGACTTTATTTCATCTACACCCAGATCTAAGTCTACAGTAGTGACTTGGCGGGGAGTAACATACCTACCTATATCAAATACCAGGCACATTTGGTGAAATAGCCAAGAATCCGGCTTAGGTATTCGGATCCTCCGCAGCTATCCCAAACCATTTCTCCGGTATCCACAGATAGCACTAGAGCACCTACAGTACGATCGCACTCACTCTTGTCTGCTGCCGTCAGTGGCTCGTCGAGTAGCTAACGCGCGGTTCTAACCTTATTACGGCATCATTCTCCAATGGTAGGCCTTTTTTATTATTTCGCTTTCTTGGCTCGTACAGTGCACAGTACCGTCCTCGAATCCTTGTGGCTGGACCCAACGGTCACCTATGTTGATCTGTATATCATCGTTTGTGCCTGCAGCCACCTAGCATCTGTGCTGGGTGGTACATATGTACCTACCTAGCTATTTTCCGCTTCCGTCCTCATCGAGGCTTATCTCCATAGGGGCCCATGAGCGAGTTTCGAGACATTGGTATGGCTGAGCTAAAGACCTTAGTTTCCAGACTACTGGAGACAGTAAGTTCCCAGCAAGAAAGCTAGAGGTTTGAGGCTTCCACACTCCCAGCAAAATGTGTTAGCACTTTGTAGCCACAATTTGTGCTTTGACTTGCTCTAACCTGCGTTGTTTCTTTACACCGTCTTGGCAACTGCTTTTATTCTTCCTCCTCCTCCTTAAACCATCGTGCGGTGTATCCCTCGGCCTATATCTGGAAATCACACTCGCCTTCCTTGATAAAAGATCAGCCCATTCCCTCCCAAGCAGTAACAAGGATATCAATTCTTTCATCTGCATCCGCTCCCGGGCTCTTGGAGATTCCATCTTGTCACAGAGACCCTCGCAACGATCTAAGATGGCACCGCAACCTTCTCTCGAGCCTCGCGAGGCACATGTACCGAAGCCAGTCCCCATAGGAGGGGATATTATGTCCGTTATTGTCTCTCTTGTAGCTTCTTCATTATTATCTGTTTTTCTATGTAAGTATTTCCATAATACTAACGACATTGAGTATCAGAAACTGACATGAGTGGTTGACTAGTCCAAAGAATTTCTGCAATTAGATCATGGTCAAGGTTACCATTCGTTGCTTGGCGTAAGTCTTTTTGTTTTCTTCCAGATTAAGGCCAAAGATTGACTGGAAACGAAACAGTCGTCCTGATCATCTACGTCGACTCTTATGGGTTTGTTTTCACTTCGGCCATTCTGCAGCAGGTCTTCGGTGTCAACACCAGCTTCAACGTCTGCCATGGGGCTATTTTACTTTGTTTGATTTGTTATGTGACAACAAAGATTGTGAGTTCTACTGACGACATAACACGGAAGATGTTGACTAATATGCGGATAGCTTATATATGTTTTCCTTGTTGAGAAAGCAGTGAGTGGCGGCATGCTAAGCAGAAAGTAAACATTGAACCTAACAATATATAGCACGTTATTCGAAGCTCTACAGCACGCAGAAAAAGTTCAAAACTCTACCTGTTCAACATGATTACCCTCCTTGGTGGTTACGGAGTGGTTGCTGTTCTCAACTTTGTCTAGTAAGTCCTTTCAGCCTCAAGTTCCCCCTTCCACCAGCTTACCAGAATGTAATCAGTCGCATTGCCAGAATTGTAAATGGAGAGTGCTTCATTGGCATGCAGCCCATTTCTATGATTCCTCTTATCGCATTCGACGCCGTTGTTAATGTCTACTTGACTATCCTTTTCCTTATTCCTCTCAAAAGTAAGTGATGACGTGGAAGTGGAAAGGGCAAATACTAACAAGTTTCAGATCTCTATTCGTTCAAGAATCTCCCAAAGACCAATGCCAACTCTCGCCTTCGCAACGTTGCCTTCCGTACCTTCGTTGGTGCCTGCTGCACCTTGACAAGCAGTATAGTGTAAGAAACCTCATCATTTCTCATGCTTCGGGACTTCAAGCTAACCTGGATGTAGAAACTTGACTGTATTGATGGTACTCCAGGGCGAACCCGGATGGGTTTGTCTCATGTGTTGCAACAGCGATGGTGCGTCAAGCCAGCCAGATGCTTCAGTGGTGTAAAACTAAACTAACCAAATTCAGTTCTCTTTTCGGCCATTGTTATTCAATGGGTCACCTCTCGCGATAGTGCTGGTTCTTCCAGTCAGCAACCCTCAGCCGCCGTCATGGATGGCAGCTACCTCGGTAGAGGTGCCTCGGCAGCTCATCCAAGAGGCTCGATTCATGTCTCCAACATTCCCAACATCGCTCGCGACTTCGACGACGAAACTTCGCTTGTTGGTCCCACTACTGCTGCCTCTTCATCTGACGATCCCGGCTTCGAGATGACCAAAGTCCATTCAGGAATCAACAGTGGTGTCATTGTTACAACGACCATCCACTGTCAGAGCAGACCTACGGCCGAGAGAAGCGATAACAGCGATGGAGATGGCGATGATGATATGGTTATTGAGCCGGCTCCCGACTTTCCAGCAAGGGCTGTGGCCTTTGCCCCTGGTCACACCGAAGTCACCGAACCACCACGAACACGAATCCAAGGTGGCATCAGGGGTTCGAAAACAGCTTCATTTTCGCGCCCATGAATTTAGAAGAAGGAACACAATATGGAGTGAATATAATCACAGGGATGCGATGAAATTTTGGCTCAAAGGGGATGCGGCGTTTACAGGTTCTTTATATAAGCATGGGTGTTTCTACGAGTCCTTAAAAGAGGTCGGAGTTGATAGGGAGCGGCGCACAAATACCCAATCTTTCTTTAGTTTTCATTATTTATCATAAAGAGTTCTATAGACTCCAACATTTAATCTAACCATATACTTTCTTTGTGTCAATCAAGTTCATGGTGTTTCTCCTGACTTAGGCGTGTATAGATGCTTGGATCTAAGGGCCTCGGTCCTCCTCAGGAATGGAATGAGTGATACAATGGTCTCAGCTGACGATCTCCGCATTTACACGCATGGCAGGACAATCCTTTATTTTCCAGTTGTGCGCCTCAAACAAGACATGGGGTCGATTGTCAGCTTGGTCGTGGTCGAGGCTGAACGCAAGGGTCCCAAAGTCTCAAACCTTGAAACATGAAACAACATGACATCGTCATACAGACATCACTCATTGACACACAAGATAGATATATATATATCCATTCAGATCATAGCGCAATAGTTGAGCAGTTAAATCGTTGTCATTGTCATCATAGCTCGTAGGCATATCTACACGCTGAAAGAAGTCTATCAAACTGCTAAGATCAGGTAATGTTCTATTTGCAACCCCCCTTTTCCATAATTGATGAAAGGGTAGGTAAGGGCCAGATCCTGGTCACCTAAATGCAGAATATGTACATAAGTCAATAGGCGCCATCCTTGAACCGAAAATGTTTATCCTCCTTCCCGAAAGCCAATTTTTGAATGGTTGGGTATTTCCCTAGCGAGTGTACAAGAAGATTTAAAACGAACTGGGTGGCCATGTGCCATGAAGCTTAGGCCGAAGCGTAAACGCTGCCGTACTTGCTGAGCTGGTTGGCGCTGGACATGAGCATGCCAGTCTCGACCTTGAAGTAGGAGTAGGCATCGAGGTAGTCGAGACCCTCGAGCTTGGGGATAACCTCCTCAAGCCAGCCGGCGATAGCGTCGTCAGAGCCGAAGGGAGCGAACTCGGTCAGCCAGACGGGCTTGCCACCGCAGGCATCGTGCGAAGCCTTGAGGTGGTCGAAGAGGGTGTCACCGTACTGGACCTCAGAGTACCAGTGGACGTTGCAAAAGTCATACTTGCACTTCTCACCCTGCTTGTCACACTCGGAGACCCAGCTCTTGAGCCACTCAACACCCTCACCGGGCTTACCGCTGTTGCTGATGGAGGGGGCACCAATGAGAGCCTTGCCGGCATAGGGGTTGAGCCACTTGACGTGAGCCTGAGCAGCGTAGGCAGGGGTCATGTTAGCCTGGCCATCGTTGTCAGGCTCGTTGAAGCTGAAGATGGCCTTGGCACCGTTACCGAGGGCCTTTTCACAGTTGTCGCCAAAGCGATCGGTGTGGAGGGGCTGGTCATTCCAGAGGGTGGGAATGAAGTTGAGACCCTTGAGACCGCCAGAATCGGAGTCCCAGTTGTAACCCCAGCCACAGTTCTTGCAGTCGGCGGCGAAAGCGTTAGCAAGGTCGACGTTGTTGTAGCAGACGCCACGCTTGTGGGAGAAGCCAACAGAGCCACCGTTGGAAGAGCCAGGGTTCTTGGCCTTGGACTGAGTCTGCTCCTTGATGGCGGCAGGCTTCTTGGGAGCAGGGGCGGGCTTCTCCTTCTTGGGCTGAGGAGGGGGCTTATAACCGGCCTCAGGAGCTGGAGAGGGCTTGACGACCTTGATGATAGTGGTAGGCTGAACGGGAGCGGGGGCGGGAGCAGCAGGAGCCTCGGGCTGTGAAGCGGCAGGCTGGGTAGCAGCAGCAGGAGGAGCGCCGCCGGGGCCGAAGTAGTTGTTCACCCAAGAGACGACCTGGCCGTCGATGGTGGCAGTGATCCATTCATCACGCTTCTGGGCGTGCTGGTGGTGAGCGTGGCGGTGGCCGAGGGCGAGAGCCGGCTCAAGAAGAGCGGCGGTAGCGGTAAGGATGGTGAGCTTGTTGGCGATCATCTTGACTGATGTTTGTTTCTGAACGGACCCGGTGTTTTGGTGACGGAAGTCGACTTGTGTAATGAATGTGAAGTTGATATTCGGGTTGATCGATCACTCACTGCCGGGATGACGAGGTGAGAGAGAGGAAAGCAACAACGAAAGATCGAGGATATAGAAGGTAGTTGTAGTTATGTGAACGGCACGGCCGAATAGGGAGTGTGTATGCAATCTATCAAAGACGCAAATAAAGAAGGGCGACGACTAGTCGAGACAAGGGTTGAAAACACGGGCAGTTGTTGACGAGATGAAGGAGAGAAGGGGAAGGGAAAGATGGGAGCGATGGGGGAGGATATAGAGGGTTTAAGAGCAAGGGATTCCTCGTAATAGGGCAGGCAAGTAAGTGGTGTGGTTTAAACATGATGCAGTAGTACTTGTGGTGAAGTGGACTGGAATGTATCTTTTGCTTGCTGACGATTGTCCGAGATACCCGAATCTTGACCTGACACCTAGTATCTTTGTTTCTATGTAAGTCTGCCGGCTGCCCCCACCTCACCTGCGCTGCACTATCGGACTGCAGGGGCCGCCAGTTTGAGGCGCCTTTGGTGGACTCAGGTGAGATGCTTGGAGGCTTTCTGATATTCTATTGGCCAATACTTTGTTCCTGGCGCTATACGCTGGTGGGTGGGTCCTTGGCTGGGTGGGCGAGGTGGCACCCAGGGCTGGTAAAGAGCGGGACATATGTCAGGGGCACCCGTGTACCTGGCGCTTCAGGTACTACGCAGCAGTATTCGCATCTTCCGATTGGACAAGCTGACCTCCCTCTCAGAACCTAAACGACAGGTCGATAACAGCAATACGGATGGGTACAACGTTGGAGGCAGGTAACTGAGCAAAAGACTCTTCGAGAAACACATGGGTTTACGTGGCAGTCAGTGGATGTTGTATGGATGTATGCATACATTCAACCACTCACGCGCACTTGTGCTTTAACTGAAACCACCGTAAGCTGCACTATTTCATTGGGCTCTGGGCTACTGCAGGAACACACAAACGAGGAAACAAAAGACCGCAAACGGCCCAACTCGCACAGCTTCCTGACTCGACAATCCCACAACAAGCTTCTAGTGCCCTATCCACTGTGGTAGAAAAAACTAAACGGTCCCGAAAGATTAAGCCAAGGGAGAAAAAACGCCTTATTTTCCAGCTGCTATCGGACGAGGCCCTAAGTTGATCCCACCCAGGGTGGATGATGCCCCTGTAGCGAAGCTGATGTGATGGACGCGATGTTGATCCTAGTGCCAAGCCAGCCAACTTCAAGAATGCAAGACTTGAGGTTAACGACCACCAACTCTGCATCACCATCATCACATGGCTTCTCGTCATTCCAATGTCCTCGCACAGCTATGCATGATTAGCATCAGATGACGCCCAGCACGACAACTAATAACGCACATCACTCTGCAAGACGCACGTACAAAGAACACCACTGCAGAAAAGTTCATCCAAAGACATGTCTTGGCTTTTTTTTTTGATCGAGGGCCACGTCGGCTGCTAAACCCGATTCTCACTTAGCATCCGCCGCGTGAAACACCGTCCGAAATTGCATCCGCAGCCACGGTAGGGGGCCACCGCGCGTACCACTCAGTCTCTTGTCAAAATCTGAACAAAGTCTTCTCCGGGATTCCGGATCGGATCATCGTGGTAGCCCACAACTGATGGGCGCTGCAAATGGAACAAAGACATGGTTGAGCCATTTTTGGCACACAAAAAGCTTGGTTCTTGATTCTAATCCCATGGCATGGCATGGCCTGGTATGGCAGGGTTGTCATTAATCCCCACAGGAGATAACACAACTTGGATCAGAAAAAAATCCAATGCCGGATTTTGTTTTGCTGAGTCAGATCTGCATGAAACGTTCTGTTCCTGTGGCATTCTCTGCCATGGCTGGCTTTGCATGATGATGAGGGGTTTCCATCTTCTGCACTTACATATCCATCCGTACGTTGGGGAGGTCAATCATTGGCAAAGAACACTGACAGATGCATCGGACTTTTTACTGAACTTGGCACCTGAACTATCGACATGTGGCGGTCGAGCTTACGTGTTGCAGTCAATGCAGTCTTGTCTTGATGTTGTTTCTTTGTCCAACTTTCTTTATCTACTAATCTCCCCGACAAGTGTACATGCGTATGGCGTCCCCTGAGTAGGGTTGTTTGTTCGTATTCAACCACCATGCCAAGTTTGTGCTCCGTAAAATAAACACAACAACCCAGTCTCTCAAGCGACGAGCTCCTGCTGCCTTCTCGAAAACCATGGTTCAGCCCAAGTTATGGGGCTCTCATCTTATCTCACGAGATCGCTTGGGAGGGCCCCTGGCATCTGCCAATCTCTCGGGCTTTTTATAGGACTTGTTTGCTTGATCATGGCTCTCGCTCTCCACATTCACTGAGTAGCCAGCGCTGGGGTAATACTTCGACACAGTGATGCGGTCTGTAGATATCTAATCTCGGAGTACGATGCATAAAGTGGGACATTAACATGACCTTGCTCTCTGTCTATACGAATGCTTGAGATGCTATGGCTGGACCCACCTTGTATACGGGAGGTGCATATTGTTGATTTGGGCGCATTACGAATCACCATGGCAATCAATAGGTTTTGGTATAAGTCTTTAATACCTAGAATGCCTCCATAAGAAGCAGCATGCTCGGTATTTCGAGTTAAATACCGAGGACGTGTCCTTCATGGATATGTGGTTCTAAAATCCCCTATCTGATATTTGGGTACAGGGTAAGTTGCTTTGTTCTATTGATTTAAACTATGTACATAGGTATTTAATATCAGTTTGCAGAATTTCAAATGGTGACCGTCGTGTAGTTTATCCTCTATCAATTCCATCCGTGCTGTGTATGTCTTTGTTTGTTGGCTTTTCTTGATCTGTTGTTGACATACATAATGAACTGTTTCATTTGGTGGTGCTGGTCATTGACAAGTGACCATAACCTGAGACTCGACAGTTGACCTATAACAAATAAAACAAGCCAATGCTTTGAAATATAGGTCGCATAACATGGCCCCAGTGTTCAGGTGAACTAATAGCGCGATCGACGCTAGGGTATTGTCAATCGTGATATTTGTAGAAACACCAGTCATGGGAAATGAGGTGAAGCTCGAGAGGATGATCTCAGGCGCGCGCTTATTATTCCCGTGACCATCAGGCTACACGGCGACAAAGTTAATTAGACCTTGAGCCAAATAACATCATGCGTTAAATGAGGCAATTGATTTTTTGTTTAAATTAATATCGAATACTGGATCGTTCTTTATCAAGACCTGGACGATTCTGTGATGAAGTTAAACGCCAACAACGGCTCGATATTGAATGCCAATCGGGGCACCGCAATAACGGAGTAGGTTCTGTACCCGTTGAAAGTTTAGTATCAAGTGAGGTGAGGTAATACAAAACGTCAACAACTATGAAGACAGGCCTACGCAGACTCCCTCTATCAATTCCTAAATCACAGACTATAGTCAAGTTAACTCCTAATTGGGATGATAATGCGAAGCGGCGGAATGATGACCCGCCATTCCGCCCAGTGAACTCCCTAGGGATGAACTGCCACTACAAACAGCGAATGATAGAACAACATGTTCAGCTAGTTGTGGCAGAGTTCAAGCCACTTGATAGGATCGTCCACTACCAAGATCCAACACGTGATAGTGCCAGATGCTGATTCGTCCATGCTGCTATGAGGAGGCTATTGAATACTTGATACCTCACGAGTCTTTGGGCAGGCTTCCAACACTTCATCTTGTCAAACTTCGAACGTTGAAGTAATGCCACAAATTGGAAAACTGAGGAAGACCAATTTTCGAACAAATGCTTCCTATTTTACTTTGATCACTTCCACCTCGAGCAACTTATAACAAGAGCTGCAAGAAGCTAGCTACCTAACTAGTTGACCACAATCACTCACATCGAGAAACAACATCCCAGTATGGATATAACTCAAGATTTCACAACGGGAATGCTTTCATTCACCGATCAGTCCGACTTCGACTATGGTGCTTTTCTCCAAGCTGACGACATCAACTTTGATCAAGGTGTGCAGAACCAACAACAAGTGCCATCAGACTCCTCAGACAAAGCTACCCCGCCAAGTACAACATCTGGATCCAGTAGTGAACTCGTTGCTCGACCCTCTACTCAGAAACAAAGACTTGAAAGGAGAGGCCATACCAAGAGTCGACGAGGATGCTACAACTGCAAGAGACGACGTATCAAGGTATAGCTCCCATACGTTCATTCTTGAATTAGAGGTCTAACACACCAGAAGTGTCAGGAGAATCGCCCTGCATGTGGCCACTGTACCAAGACCGGCCTCAAGTGCGAGTATCCATCCATGCCGCAGATCACACACCAGGTGCGTATTAGACAACTGAGCAGCCATACCGAGCTGACCATAACGACAGCCTCATCACCAAATCCCCCTCTTTAGTCTGCAGGATATGCGCTTCTTTCAGCACTTCCTAACACAGTGCTATCCCCATCATCCGCTGAAACAAGAAGATATCTGGACCCATGAAATCCCCTGTATTGCGCACAATGTATGCCCTCCCACCCCGAAGGAGAGTATTGTAGATAGCTAAGTTGCTGACGCCTACAGCACGAATACCTCATGCATGCGATTCTTGGCTTCTCAGCATCTGAACTTACGAGAAATGACCCAAGTGTCGTCTCGTCAGCCATGAACCACCGAATCAAGGCTATCAGGGCGATCAAGAAGCGCCTAGCAGAGACTGCCAGGAGCTCGATAGAATATGAGGAGGCAAATGCCATGGTGGCCACCTGTTACGCTCTGACGTTTCAGTCAGTGAGTCTCGAGGACGGATTGGCTGAATATTTGACCTTCATCCGTGGTATCATGATCGTGGGGATGCAGATGATGTTCCGCGGTATCAAGCCGATATTCGAAAACATGTTGGAACCGGATCAAGATGCTCTACTTGAGCCCCTGATGCAGGGTCTTCCGCTCATTCCAAAGGGTTACTCGGATTCCGCAATGGAGGCTCTCAAAAGTCTCCAGCCACTATGCACGGAGCCAGTTGAGCTTGAGTACCACCAGCACCTTGTCACCATGGTTGAGAAGCTTTACATTAACTCCTGGGATGGTGAGTTTTCTCCATTGTTTAAAGACCATCGACGACCCTCTAATTCGGGCTGCAGCATATAAAGCGTATACAGCACAGTACGGCTGGTGGATGTTGCTACCACATGAAACATTCCAAGCTCTCATCGATCCGGATAGCCAGGTCATGATGCTCCTTCATTCACACTGGGTCGCCATCAATGAGATCATGGTTCCCATAAGCGGACAGGAGAGGAACGTGTCAGAAAAGCACCCCCCGCAACGAGAGTGTCAACCAGACCTCGACCCTGGCTTTGCTCGGTGGTTGAAGCATATCAATGCTAATGTCGACCTCGAGCATCAAATTTACAATCAATGGCCGATGTGGGTAGAGGAGCAACTGGATCGTGATATTTCTTTCTTTGGAAGAGTTGCATAGATAGAGACTTGTTTTCACCCAAGCATGTATATCGAGATAGAGATAGCTTGTCTATGTGAACACAATTGAACCTCGAAATCAGAGAGTCTCGATAAACACGAGAGCGTGTTAATAGTGTTTCGAGAAATAGAATGCACCAATCAAAACCAATCAAAAACTAATCGAGATTAGGTAGTTTCACTGTCATTGTAGTCGGGCAAAATCATACCCTGCGCCTTAATCCAGATGACCGTTTCTCGGTTCGGCACTGCCCCAGCAAAGCCCCCACTTTGAATCTCGCATTCATCGTATTCCACGCGATTGGATCCCGTGTGGGGCGATCATCACGATATGAGGCAATCATATTTGAGAACGTCACAGGGCTGAAAGATATCTACAGTATCTGCCTTGGGCTGTCATTGAGTAACCTGCGCCGTATTCCTCGGTTTTGGCAAAGATCCAATCGTAGAGCTCGAGACAGAGAACAGTCAGGATATCATGGGTATATATATACCCAGTATCGACCCTCAAGACGGTAGAATTTAGAAAGTGTCCAAGCAAATTAAGAGCACTTACATATCAACACAAATATCACATTACAACAATTTGAAGCAACTATCGCCATATACTCTACCACAAACTCTCAAGAACAAAATGTCTACCAAAACCCAGATGATCTCACCCTCGGTCTCTGACCTCGACCATCGCTCCTCTGAGTATTTGAATCTACCCCCCGGTTATCAAACCACAGAAGGCATAGAGCTGTCCCACCTCTCACCAGCATCATCATCTACAAACTCCCTCCCAGAATACGCAGCACTATACGAAAACAATACTGGAGAGCCATCCTCTAAAGCCTCGGAATTCCACCCCACAAAACAACTCCAGATCCAAGCTGCCGGGTTTCCACTCATCAGCCTTCCCCTACCACCACAGCCAGACCCCATCTACGTCTTCAACGTCACACCGACAGGCCATGTTGATGAAGCTGAGTATGTATCAAATCGGCCAGCTCGAAATTCAGGTTCTTGCTTCCTAGCCCGAGCCAATGATCCTACTCAAGCGCCACTTTGCACGACGACATACCGCTTCGGCCCTGGCAGATCTCCCAAGATCCGTCTTGTCGGGAACGAAACATCTCAAGCTAGTCACACAGAGGAGATCGAGATCGGCTGCAAGGGAGTTCTGACCCGCAGCACCGTCATGCGCACACATCTCGGCACTTTTGAATGGCGTTATAGTTCCCGCGCCGAGCGTCGAGGTGCACAAGCCTCTGTCGGTGAAGAAGTCGATTGTCTCCTTATTCTCGACCAGGTCGTGAAAGTGGCCGTTGCAGGTGGAAAGCAAGAAGAGAGACGCCGCAAGATTGGACAATTTGTGCGCAGTGGAGGACTACGCACTCCGGGTTCCAGGAGGAGCACCGCTGGGAATGGTGGACGGCTGATGCTTGACTTACGCGAGTGGATGGATAGAAAGAATGAGGCGATTGAGATGGAGATTCTAGCTGTCGCCAGCTGTGTGTCTATGATGAAAAAGGAGATTGATAGGAGGAGGATGCATCAGACGATGGTGATTATGGGTGGTGCTTCAGGTGGCCCCTAGGATGTTGGAGTAAATGTTGAGATGAGACCGATGTCACTGGTAGAATATTGTCGTGCTTGTTTAAGGCAATGGAGTTTGGTAGTTGTATAGTAAATTCTTGTCATGTTATATGGAAATATGATTCGATAGTATATGCTTGTTCTCTCCCTAGTATGCTCATTCTTGCACATCAGGAACAGCTGTTTTGTCTCTCGGCCCCAACTCGAGCACCTCTGTTGAAAGATTCTTCTCCTTCTCATTCAAATTGGCATTCTCAAGGTCTTTCTTACTGCATTTGCATTTGTATCGCACCCTGCATCCCCGTTTCTCACCAATAAATGGGTCGTTGCGGCATGATTTTCCAACCAGCTCCAGCAGTAACACCCATACACTTAGAGCCAGAGTGATAGATATGAGGTTTAGCGAGTTAAGACCCTTGGCCAGCGGTAAGAGGAACAGAATGAGGCAGACAAGCAGTCGGTTGGCCATCCGTGTCTTCTTGGACAAACGTCGAGTTGCTGGATGGCGATGCTCATGGCTAACGGCAATGACACCCATAAAGAACAACGCAACTGCAAGACCGTGACAGTAAAAATAACGGATTCCTTCGGCCACGTCGGGGTCTGATCGTTCGGCATAGGGATCGGATAAATGCCCAACGTTAGCATCGGGAGTATCAGCTATCCAGACGAGCTTTGACAACCCGGCAGACGCAAGAATGTAGGCCATGATGAAGGGGAGATGAGCGTAATGCCATACGGAGGCTTTGAATGTTAACTTAACGAGAAGGCATGAACTGAATAGATAACTTACAGGATATCACGGAGCGTCGAATTGCATGTATGTTGATGTTGCCACCATCAACGTCGAAATAGATCCAATTAAAGACGAATGCCTGGCAAAGCCCAAGCACTGCCTTGCCAAGAAAAACATCGACGGTATAACCTCCGTGGCTCTGAAACATGGGTCCCATAACAGAGTAACCAAAAACCAACGATACGAAGGCATTGATTCGTTCCACTCGATGCTCAATGTTGACAGCAGGGAAGAACTCGAAGATCCCAGAGAGATACTCGACGACCTTTTTGCCACGACCGGCCTTTTGGCCATAATGATAGAGGCCGGTGAGAATACTCTGACCGCACAGATCCAAGGTGATGGCGATCCAGATAAGCGCCAGACGAGATGGCATTTCGACATGGATACTGGCGATCCACAGGGCTGCAGGGACAATAATGTTGACAGCTTGACAGAGCATGACACCTCGAACCATGGGCAGCAAGTACCCGGTTGACAAGAAGTGGAAAACGCCTCTGAATCGAGCAGCAAGATAGAAGGACACAAGCATTGTGTAGGTGTTGTGCTCGCCAGGATAAAAGGCATATGCCATATTGGTGGAAAACCCTAGAAGACATGCAATCTCAAACAGAATTTCCAGTCGAGTAAAGACATCGTCTGTCTCGAACCAACTCAGGATCAACGTGATGTCGGACCAGATTTTCCACGACATGATGAACGTGATTGCGAAGCGTAGCAGCTCCTTGCCGGTCGGTTCTGCCCAGACATGCTCGCCGTTGACATGGATGATGCCGACATAGAGAAGATCAAAGAAGAGTTCAATGGCCATGATCTCTGTGTTCTCTGAAGCTCGCCACAGAAGGCCTTTGTGAAACCATTGCTTCACGACCGGTTTCTTGAAGAGCTTGATGGTCTCTCCCAATCGAGGTTGACCACCACCAGAACCAACCGATAGAGTATCAGATGTGGACATGTTGGAGGAATCAGCACCAGGAGAGGGGTCATCGTCATCATAAGTCCGCAGCTCAGAACCATAGCCAAACTTGTCAAAGTTGGCATTTAGAGCAGACGTGTTTGTAGACAGCCGATCAAGGTGGCCATTGATAATACCGAGCTGACTCTGCATGTCCTCCCACTCATCAAAGGCAGGGCCATGCCGTTGTCGAAAGTGAGCCCGACGACTTTCATGGTGATCTCGTGTCTCTTTTAGATAGTTGCAGTGTTCTGGTGATCCATGGACAACAACCTCCACTTGGATATCACTCCGCTGTCCATGTTCCTCACGTAAAGATTCGAGGTCTTCAGGGAGAGAGGCGATGATCTTTTTACCATCAGGCAGGAAAAACTCCTGCGGTCGCCGACGTCGAGCAGAGGGGATGTAAGACATTGGAACACAACTGATCGAGCTTGCAGTGTCAAGAAAGAGAACAGAGCAACATTATATGAGTAGAAGGAAGCAGCCAAAAAGCTGCAAGATAAGCACAGAGCTCGCAAATGGTCTTGTCTCATTGGGCGGCCGCTTGTACACATCGCACATAGCTCAAGCCCCTGCTAATCTGATGCCGCTATCCTTGGCCTTTGATGATGTGGCTCACGGCTTATTTGACAGCTCCAAGCTGCATAACCATGGCAAGGGGTGCTATTGGTAGAAACACAAGTGTTTCATTTTTAAGCTTAACAAGATGCGTAATCATCATGACCAAGTGATTGAAAATATTCCAAATTGTTGAAATAACGTGTCTGGTATGAAAGAGTGTAAGAGTATCAAGAGGATCTGCTAACTTAGCGCTTAGCCTTACGAGAGAAATTAGTTAGATCCAGGCACGCAAGGGTCCTCCCGCTTTAGAGATGCGACAAGAATTAGAAATTATTATAGGGATTAAGTTGAAGATGAAAGTTGTCCTACTAAATCTATACAATTATTCGATACATAAGTATTATATAAACTATTAGAAGAATTAAATACTCAACATATGATAGGCCAATTATGAGGTGATAAGTCTGTCACCGATTTACACTCATCTGAGTCACGTGATACGACATTCCTATCGTTTCGGCTGTTTCCCGGCTGGCTGCTGAGATTCTGTCTGCCTAAGGCTATCAACACTAGCTCTGCCGTCGCCCGGTAATTCGGAGCAAAGATTCAGCAGCCATCACCAACTACCAAAACCAATCCCTCCCAATTCAACCTCCAACACCGCCAAAATGACTGCTGCGTGGAGAGCCGCTGGTCTTACGTACGTCAATTGAACCCTAATACACTGCCAATTCCGTCATGCGCCCTCCGAGCGACCTACCGAAGCACCGAGAAGCTAACAGTTCCTTTTCCGATAGCTACAACCGCTACCTGGCCATCGCCGCCCGCGTTGTCCGCCGAAGCTTGAAGGAGGACAAGAGAATCGTTGCCGAGCGCCGAGGCGAGATGGACCTGCGATTCGCCAAGTGGCAGGTAAGGCGACACGACCCGAAAAGAGGGTGAAAAAGCGACACAAACTAATATGTAATTACCTCAACAGAACGGCAAGCAGGGTGAGCCCCAGAACCTCGCCGCTGCCAACGCTGCCATTGCCGCCGAGAACGCCGCTTAAGCAGATCGAAGCTGGAGATGATTGCGCGTGGAATAATGGAAGCGTGGCGCCCGAAGGGGGTTGTTCGGCTTAGATGAGATGGACTTGGTTGTTCACGACGAGCCGCCGACTGCATGCACCCAGAGCCACTGTATCATAACGATTGTTGCAATGTATCAATCAGATCAAACCTACGATTGCAATTGAGGAACAACAAGAAAAGCGCTGGTGAAATTGTAAATGAACTAACTGTACCATGATGATCGCGGTGGGATATCCGCACCTCAACTTTCTGCCACCCGACTACCGCCGAAGTAGGCTCTCCACTAAAGATGTAGGTATATCAAGACACACATGACCAACTTTCTTTGCAACAGTTAGGAAACCTCTGCCTTAATTTCTATCCTAAACTTATATTGAACTTCGAGATTGTGCATGGCTTTATGTCATTTGAACCCAAATTTCGTGATCTATCGCCCACTCAGTGTACCTCGTAGTGGACCCTTACCATCATTGGAGATATCGTCCTACTTCCTGTAGGTACCTACTATCTATCTCCCTTCTCACAACAACCTTGTATCAACATCTAATTCTGTACTTCAGTACTAACCCCAACGCACACGATTGTTGACCACAATCTTAATTTCTAATGCGATAACCTGTCGCCTCATTTGGTCGATATGGACGACTTTGGTGGGTACCCAACAATGCCCTGCAGGCTTAGGCTTACCTTTAGGCCCGCCTGCGATGTCGTCAAAGTCTGACTGAGAGCACAGATATCGCGAGATTATCGCTGGATCAGCAGTATGACCCTCCGCCTCCGCCACCACCGGATATCACGACTGGAGGAGTTGTCGCTGTAGATATTACAGACAAATTCTCAGAAGCTGTCAAGTGTAAGATTTGTGTAACAGTCATTTCTGTCTTCATGACCCCGCCATTGACTGACTCTCACCAGCTCTTGCACCCGGTCAGCTCGTCAAGGATGACTTCTTTACTCTATTTGAGTCTGTTGCGGCTCTCGAGGTGAGGCTCTTGCGAAGCTACAGTTGGATTTGACTGATGTACCTAGATCATGGATCCTAAAATGGATAGTGGTTGTGTGGAATCGCCAGATGACCTTGAGGAGCTCTATGATGTGACACGGCCACTGCTCCCAGAAGAGGTACTAGGCATCATAGACCAGCTTCTCTGTCATGAGGTAAGGATTTCGATGATTCATCGATTCAACTCAAGTTAATTAGTCTCTAGATGGCCTGGCATCAAGGATACCCTCTTTCACAGACCCTGTTCACCAGTGTATACGCCGAGGCACTCCTGACACCCAAACCACGAACTGTTCAAGATGCTCGATTCGTTCGAAATGCTCCGGCTGGCACTTCTGGACAATCCAACATGTTGGAAATCCTGAGGGCGTATTGTCTCGGATTGCTGAAAGCCTGCGGCTATGTCAACGAGCGGATCAGATCAGAGCATTACTACGAGGTGAGTGTGACCAGCATTTTTTGTAATTTGCTCGGATTTGGCTGACAGAGACACTGAAGGAAGAGGATTTTGTGACAAACACATACAACCGTTCTTTGCTTGCAGAGATACCACCTCAAGACATTCAGCAGACTATTCAAGAAGCAAGGGACCTGCTCAGCACATTGAGCGACACCAGTGATGATCTTCGAGAGGCACTTGACCAGCGCCTACAGCTAAGATCGTACTTTCTAGAGGCGACAGAATGCCCCAAGCATGTAAGGGAGCCTGACGTAGCACGAAAGCCGTGGTTAGAAGGCCTCAAGATTATTCCGGCCATTAAGTCATCTCACACCCTGGCACGGCCTGTTGACGAAGCCTTTAGCGCCAAACTTCAACGGAAGCTTGCTAGCACCATGCCTCCAAGGCCGATTGTGCAGCTCAAGTTTGAAGATGCCTTTGGCCACTTGTCGAGGCTGTTCAAGGACGGCGCTGAACTGATTGATGTGTTAAACTACACTGATTCTCAGTGTCTACAGGTAAGAAAAGAATACCCCTTTCAAAGTGTCAATACTGACAGTTCTCAGACGTTTGTCTCGCACTTCCAAGCCAAGAAGCCCCAACCGCTGGTATTCGTACGCACTCTGCTGCAGACTTTCCTCTTTAATGAAATGGAGGTTCTAGGCTCAATGAGCATCCGTCAGATAATGGATGATGACTTTTCCATCATGACAATGCCCGCCAGCGCTCAACTTGACCGCAACAACGATGAGATTGAATTCCCCCAAGACCCGCGTTTCATTGTCGCTCAACAGATGGAACTCTTTCGACAAAGAGCAGCACAACCATTCCTGGACATTTTTAGGACCTTTTGTCAGAACAGATGTCGTGTGCGACGCACTCTCTGTCATATCATTAGGGATTGGGAAAATCTCCAGGTTGACGCCGAGGAGATTGATCAGGTTATCCAAGTGAAGTTGAATGAGAAGCCAATGAGACAATTCACGGGTGGGAATGCTCAACCCATCGAGACGTACTCCCTCCCATTGTCTTCCTGGACGTACCTGTACAAGATTCGCCTGATGGAATGGATTGTACAGCTTGGTTTTGAGTTGCAGGTTTATCAACCAGACGAACTCGCCGGCATGTATTGGTATCTCAACTACCTCGCCAAATGGAGAGTGCAGCACACAGAAAGGATCAAGTCCTTCATTGTTCGAAAGGTCGAGGAGTCTCGCGCCCCCTCTCAGCCTCGGAATCCTGCCGTCGATCGCCAACTTGAACGATCTCTTGCCTTTACCCGGCTTATGCTTCTGGACGCTGCTGTCACATGGGAGTTGTCAGATGCGCTATCATGCCTGTACACAGTTCTACTGCGACTCAAGCTGTTCAAGGTTCCTCCAAGGCCGTACAGCGACGACGAGTTCCGCTTTCATCTACGCATGAGACCATTTGCTGCGATTAGTCTACCAAATCTCCCGAGCTTCCAAGAGTTTACAATGGGAACTGAACAACCAGAATCATCCACGATGGATGTCCTTCGATACGCAGAGAGAGCTCTAAAGGGTGCCAAACAAGGACTTGAGGCTTTGAGCAAGTTGTCTGCCAAGGAGTCGTTTTCAGTTGGCTCTCACGACAAATGGCTGACCTCCAAGAAGAACGCGCTCAAGGCATGCATTGCAACAGGACTCGCCATCACAACAGTGCTGAAGGCATCTAATGGAGATGTGAGCGACTTGAAGATCAAAGCTGAGGTGCCGACTCCGGAGAAGTGTTATCATGACTGGTGGATTGTGCCTCGTCTAGTTCCTGTCTGAGACTTGTTGAGGGATACCCCGTGGAAAAAAATGAGCTAGAATTGAATATCGTATGTATCAAAGCTACAATCGAACATTTGGGTATCCAAATGAGAGTTACCTGCTCTTCCAACATTCCTGTGGTTAGCCTTGGCTTCAAAATGAACCAGACATGCACCGAAACTATAAAACGCAACGCCATTTCCATCGAGACAATTTCAAAACGATAATCGAATGCACCTTCACCACAAATGCTTTTCGATGGATAAGACACTAAAAACGATTGGAGGTCTTTAATACTGGGTCTAATAATAAGACAAAGCCTACTGAGACCAGGGCTGACACTGCTAAGCTTAAGCGGCGACGCGTCGTCGAGCAGCTTGTGCCATTCGGAGACGAACGGTTTGCTCATAAAGGACGTCCTTGAAGGCGAAGAGGAGAGCAGCAGTGAGAACGCTCTGGGTGACCTTGGGTCCAATACCTGTTGATTACGATTAGTGAATTGCTAAATAAAATGATAATGCTGATATGTACCTCGGTAGAGACCAGAGTAACCGCTCTCGCGAACGATGCGAGCAAGAGCGCTGAGAGAACCCTCCTTCTTGCCCCCGCTCTGGACGTGCATCTGAGACTTGACGGTGATGTAAGGGTAGGTGATGGCGGTCGCAAACAGCTTGCCCAGGGCACCGAGGAAGAAGGCGACAGTAGGGGTCACCTTGCGACGCTTCTCAACTGTATTCTTGAGTTGCTCAAAGAGAGTGTACTGAAGAATGGGGTTGATAACGAGAACGAGAGCGGGGATGACACCGGCAAAGAGAGCCTGAGGGCCCTCGTTCTTGAGGAGCAGCAGGAGAGTGCCGATGGTGCTGGGAGCCTTGGCGGGCTTAGAAGACTCGCCAGCCTCAACATCCTTCTTCTTCTCCTGCTGTCGAGTGGTGACGCGGGTGTTGACGACCCAGATGGGGTTGGTGATGATGACGGTGGCCGAACCAGCGATAGCGCCAGCAATCATGGACTCAACAGTGGTAAGCTTGGCACCAGCGCGACCAGCTTTGGCAGCGGCCTTCTCGAAGAAGCCGCGGGTCCATTCGTACCAGTAGTAGTAAACAAAGTTGGTGATGCTGATGCCGAAGAGGGCCGAGTTAATACCGGCGTAGAGACCAGAGATACCCTCGCGGGCGATGATGTTGCTAACAGCTTCACTGAACTTGCTCTCGGCCTTCTTGGACTCGACCTGGGCGCGCGTAGAGAGGGTGATTAGAGGATAGCTTGAGGGAGGTATTGTCAGCGCATTTGCGGTGCGTCACTGGAATATTCGCAATCCTTACGTCAGGATCATGGACAGAAGACCACCTCCAGCACCAGCGAGAGCGTGGACGACATTGTCGTTTTGAGGAATGGCTTGCGTGTCAGGCTCCTTGCTAATCTCGACCTTTTCAGGTGTGATCTCGACTTTTGTCACGGGCGATTCGATTTGAGGAGTGGTCTCCTTTTCGGCGTTGTCCGACATGATACTGTTTGGCGATGGATACAAGTATGTAATTAAGCTTAAGCGAGAGTCGTGTAAGCGATATTTATGTAGGACGGAATTGAATTGAATTGGCTTGAAACAGGGAACAAATAAAACCTGGGGAAATGGAACTTATAAGTCGCGCGGGGCGGTACTCGATTATAAACCAGGCAGATAAAGGTATTTAAAGCTTGAGAGACATGTATCTCGGGATCGGCAGTGTCTTGACTCGAGAGCATAAAGCACCTCTACCGCCAATTTAGAGCAGAGATGCCCCTAAATATACTGTACCGAGGTCGGGACGGGAGTTGATACCGAGTCAAACGTCTGAAAGTCGGTTTCTGTTCCGCATCTGAAAATGAGGTCACTTCCCTGCATGTGATGTGGGGAAAAGAGACAGAGTCTTGAGCCGGTGACTTGAGATCTTTGCCGCCTGAGGCCAGTCCCAATCGGGGCACTGAGGCGCAGAAGTAAGCCTGGTTCGGACCAAGGAGAAACAAATGATGCGGACCTAAAGAGGTCACCTCTCTTTGTCTCCACTTGCCCCATTAAGCCCAAAGTAAACACGCTGCCACGTCCAACCCGGTCAAAATCCACCCGCCGCACACCGTGGATTGGCTTTGACGTGACCGGGTTTTGAGTACAACGGTAACTAACTTACCTGTGCGCGCATGTATTGATTGCATTTGACATTTTACTTTACTCTACATTCCATGAATGAATAACACAAACACCATTCGTCAATGCCAAGGCGCAAAAGTTCAGGCGTTGACAACGACTCCTTTTCGGTTCGCTGGCACTCAGTGGCCGATGTGAACACCCCCAGCGCCGATATTATGTCGTCCCCCGATCCTCTAAACGAGACCGTTGATCAGAGTGCCGTGCTTCCACCACCACCATCCACCCGCCGCGTCGTCCACAGCACCCAACGGTCCAGTCGATTCTCCTCCATGGGAATGGGAACTTCTCCTAGGAAACAGACTTTCGAACTCGAGGTTGGAGATAATAAAGCACCCCAGAAATTACTAGTTACGGTCGAGACGGAGGAACCAAGCATGACGGCAGGCCCGAGCAGCGCGCGACGAAAACTATTCCAAGACAGCCCTTCTCTGCCCATTGCGCGACGCAGAGAAATGGCCACAACGACAAAGGTGCCGTTAAAGGGGGCTATCGAGGACCAGATCGACGACCCCAACGCGACTCCAAGGAAACGAGGCCGACCCCGAAAAACAAATGGCACGCCGCTACCTGGTGCAGGAACGAAGAGAAAAGGAACACCGATAGCCGGAAGCCCCCGACGAAAACAACGCACGACAAAGGATATAGAGACACCAAATAAATCAACAGGCAAGAATGCGCAAGCCACGCCAGGGACAAAAAGGCGAGGTCGACCACCGAAGAATCGCCCTGTGGAGCCACCAGATGACATTGGGAACGAGCAAGCTGCAGAGGCTTCACCAGAACCTCCGATTCTTGATACGATCGAAAGAGCCGGCGATGCATCCGAGCTCCCCCCTCTTCGCGCCGACGACTCGCAAGCCGATAACGACGTGACTCTGATTATTACGCCATCGGAAGCTGAGGCAAACCTGTTGCGTGCAAATCGAACCGCAAATAATACCGCGTCTGCGCAGCAATCAGAGCCTGACTCAGATATTTGGATGGCAACCTTGGATGACGAAGCGACTCCACGGGCTTCAAGTCACACAAATCACGATGCACCCGCGCCTTCAAGCCCAGATGACGGACGCGCCGGGGGCTCCTCAGATTTTGGAGATTATGGTTATGGACCTGCTGGAAGCGACGTATCTTCTGCAGACGAACCGCAAGGCGACACTCACCCTGGAAACGAGGATACTGTTGCGGCAGGTGAAGATTTCAGCATGATTTTTATGGACTCCCTACCCTCATTACAAGCCAGCTTGCGGAGTTCCGCGCGCCAAATTGCCGAGAATGATATTGGTGAAGAAACTAGTCTGATCATTAACAATACCTTGGAATCTCTACGGCAGTCTTTGCAGAATCGCAACAACCCTAATGCGGATAAAGAAACGACAGAGCAACAAAAGAGCACCGCAGCCCCAGCCCCAGCCCCAGCCCCAGCAGAACCTCAAGAGGAACTTCGACGGTCAACCATTCGCCCGCCTATTACCTTTTCACCTAACCGCGGCCTGTCTTCCATATGGCGCCAGACTCCTCGAAGAATAGGCACTTCACCTGTGCGACGTCAAGTATTAACACCCAAGGC